>CM052348.1:1585772-1779986 GCA_028551395.1 Casuarina glauca
TGTTCTGAACCTCATTTGTAACCTTCGTATGTGTAGTATGCTCCTTCAAGTTTTTGTCTTAGCTCCTTACACATGTGCTGTCCTTCTACTAACTTATTCTCCCCTGCCTGTAGTCCTTGTAACTTAAGCTCCTTACCTCCCATCTTAAATGATATTTGCATCTCATCAAAATCTAAAGCAACTTTACCCAACGAACGCATCCATGGGGAACCAAGAACGGCCTAGGGCCTTTCAAGTCTAATAAATAGAAATCAACACTCATTCTTAAACCTTGTACAATCATGGTGACTCCTTTACATAACCCTTCACTCTTCATTTTATCTCTACTGGCCACCTCTACATTAACACTTTTGCTATGATATGGAATTATACCCCATTTTTGTGCTAACTTGTTGCTTAAAAAATTATCCGTACTCCCTGAATCCACCAATAAACAAATTGTATTTTTTTGTCACCTATTTTCCCCATAAACATTATCGTTCTAGGGGTCGTGGATCCGTATAATGCATTCAAAGTGATTCTTGGGGGTACATCAATAAGTTCCTCAACATCCTCGCAGTTTCCTCCTTGATCCTTCATCTATTCCTTCCTCATCAGATTCTCACCCACCATAACAAATAACTTCTTTTTACACTTATGTGTTGGGGTGTATTTTTCATCACATCTAAAACAAAGTCCTTTTTCTCTTCTTTCTTCTATTTCTTTTGGCATTAATCTTTTTCCTTTTTCGTAACTCTTCACATCTCGGCTAACCGCCTTGTCTTTGGTTTTATAATCTACTGGTTTAGTTGTTTTTCTTCATCCCCCTACTATCTCATCTTTCTCAAACAATTTTGCTAAACTTATGGCCTCGTCCAAAGATGTAGGTTTCCTTGCCTTCACTTCATCTTAATGACTCCTTCAACCCTCTAATGAAACACCCTTTCTGTTGTCTTTCAGTTAAATCTTCATCCTCACCAACATTTTAAAGAATTGGTCCTCATATTCTTCCACATTCCTACTTGAAATACATCCAGCAAATCAATAAAGAAATCCTCATACTCTGTGGTCCATACTTAGCAAGCAGGGCCTTAACTAACAGTGGCCAAGTTAACAACTCCCCTTTAAGCTTCCTACGGTAAACCTCAAACCAGTACCTTACAGTTCCTTCAAAATGCCAGGCTGCTATAGGGACTTTGTCTTCCTCTGGGGTTCGATTGTAATAGAAAAAACTATTGGCTTGGCAAACCCACGCCGTGGGATCTTCGCCCTCACCAAACCGAGGGAAATCAAACTTCACCCCACCCCCTCTTTGCAGACCACCCGAGAAACCCCCCTTTACATGGAATTCAGAATGACGATCAAGGTCTTCTTGCTTTTTGTTATTTTTTTCTTTGTCCCCATCACGATCCTGGAATCTTTGTGAGACTCCTTGCGAGAATCCCGTGATCCTTTCAAGGAATCAAAGGATCGGGGTCCGGTTCAACTTTCTCCTTTTTAATCGATTCAGGACCTTTTTCCATGTGAGATTTCAAATCGACGAACATACCCATCAATCGATCAAACTTCCTATCTAAATCCACAACACGGTCATACTTTTTGTCCAGATCTGCAATTTTTTTGCAAAATCGGACGGAACGGAAGCAAAGAGGGATCGGCCATCTCCGATACCAATTTGTTAGGAACAGATTTAGATTCAATATGAACAGATTCAATTCAACAAATAAAACTGAAGAGTTAAGGATATCGGAACCAATCGGCGATTTCAGGGACTCCCGCCGTGCTCGACGATGCCTTCTCTTCCCAATGGTAGAGACTCAGGAACAATCTACAGGCGTTTACGGTACACTAGAACCGGGACTCCAACCAGAGACGTCTTCTCACCCAAGCTGCCCCCTTCATGCCTCCTTTTCCTTTTTGTTAATTCCCTCTCTTTCCCTCATCCAGGTCACTCTCTTGGAGCCTACCCGCTCCATATTAATTCAATAACCCACCCATAATCAAAATAAGACAGCCCACACCAAAAACCATTATTTAGCCCAATGCCTAACGTATTTACAAAATAGCCCGTAACCAAGTTGTTATGTGCAAACCATTAAGCCAAAAGGCAGAACTGCCCATTGGCGTGGCGCCCGTAATGTCCTTAAGCATCATCCCCCACTAGGCCCCCATAAGCCCAGTGTGCCATGGGCCCCCATAAGCCCATAACAACTCCACCACGCTCTGCGACCCGGCCCCCGACGGCCCTACGGAGCCGCAGCCCACTCTGGACAGCCCACTCTGGTCACCCCACCAGGTCGCCCCCTTCCAAGTCGCCCCTTCCGGGAATCGAATGCGGGACGTGGGCGTGGCTCTGATACCAAGTTGTTACGTGCAAACCACTAAGCAAAAAGGCAGAACTGCCCATTGGCGTGGTGCCGTAATGTCCTTAAGCATCATCCCCCACTAGGCCCCCATAAGCCTGTAACAAAGAGCTGTTGAAACATATGACTTCTGCAGATTTAGAATTGCAAAATGACAAGGGAGAAACAGCCTTTTGCTATGCTGCTAAGTCAGGAGCTGAGTCTTGTGCCAAGAGCATGCTAAAAATTAACAGTGCATTGCCATGGCTCCGTAGATACGATGACCTTCTACCAATCCACATAGCAGTTATGTGGGGTCAAAACACATTGGTGTCGTATCTTTTGAACGTGACTCATTTCAAAGATTTGACTTAGGGAGCGCATTAACCTTTTGACTCTCACAATTGAGAATGAATTGTACGGTGAGTCCCAAGTCTTATTAAGTGTGGGTTTAAGGCAATTCGTGAATGGTTCTATTACAAGCCTTCGACACTTAATAGAAATCCCAATTGGAAATAAAAAACATAATGTGACATCTTTGAAGGGAGTTAGGGATAAATAGACAACTTGGATAAAACCAATATTTCTGATATTGTAATGTTATTCAATTTGTAAGGATTTTCTACCAATAAAACTAATTATTTGCAATAAAACAGAGCTAGGATACTGCTTTTTGATGAACGATAGAACATTAGCAACTGCAGAGGATGTGTTCGGCCAAACAGCATTGGAACTTTTGGCCAAAAAACCTCCACAATTGGCAATACAAGTGATCTATCACTTTGGAAAAGATGCTCAAATTTCCGTAAGTGTTTCTTTAACCGAAATTTTCTTATATTTGTGTATGTAAATGTCCTTCAAATACTTATTTTATATTTTTATTGAGAATCGATGACAAGATTCCTGAAATCATTTGGAAATGAGAAAATAATTTTATTAGATCTCATAAAATATTTAGGTGATATTGATGAATAAAGTAGTACAGTAATTTATAATAAGATAAATTTTTTTTTGCCATTTGAGATGTCTCATTCAGTTGTTAAACTTGTAACAATATTTTTTTTTTAACCTTTTGGCATAGACATGCAAGAGACTTATTGATAGCCCCTATTTTTATTGTTTATTGCAAGGTAGCACTTATTTTTTGCTTAATTGATTGTTTATTGCTTTATTATTGTTATTCTCTCTTTTTTGGGGGGTAAGAAGGCAAGTTTGCATTAATGAAAATTAGTATAAACACATAGGGATGTTATTCTCTTGTTTATATGAGAATAGGCCAATCATTTAAACTAGTAGACTGTATAACGAAGGTAAAACTAAAGTTTTCAATTCATTAATGTCATCGTGTATTGTAATATGACTAATAAATTGGAGCATTGGTATCAATTGATTCTATTAACTGATGCATACAAAAAGCATATATATTTACCAAGTAATTTCTGAAGATATTTATTTTCTTTTATTTTAGGTTTCAAAGGGCTTTCCGAAGCTCATAGAGAAGGAGAAGCAGAGGAATTAATTTGCTTACTTTGGACATACATTCGACAATTGCCAGAGGAAGACTTTGCACGCTTTGTTAACGAACAGCTCCATACAATACATGCTGCCCAGGAATGGGCAATGTCGAATTTTTAAAAGTTATTACAAGTGCTTCTCCGGATCTTATACGGCAAAGTGACGAAGATGGCAATAATTTAATTCACGTTGCTATTTTATATCGGCAAAAGGATGTCTTCAGTTTACTATTGGAGAGAGTTCCCTGGTGGAGTTTGCAAGCGCCGTCAACGACGATGGAAACAATGTTCTGCATGTTGCGGGAACTTTGGCTCGTCCCGATAGACTAAATATGCTATCAGGAGAAGCCCTTCAAATGCGAGAAGAGCTGTTGTGGTTCAAGGTATTTGTCAATATTATTCAAAGTCTTTAACTTTGATTGCATGTATAATGCTGACATTTTAACCGTTTAATTATACCCTGGTTATTGCAGGAGATTGAAAAGATTGTTCAACCTTCATTAGCAAGAAAGAGGAATAATGTAGCAAAATGCCTCAAGAAGTATTTACAGAAGAACATGAAAAATTAAGGGAAGCAGGAAAGGAATGGATGAAAAAAACAGCAAATAATTGTATGGTTGTTGCAACATTGATTGCCACCATTGTGTTTGCTGCAGCCTTCACTATACCTGGTGGGACAATCAAGAAAATGGTGTTCCAATCTTTTTGGGGAGTAATTGGTTTTTAGTATTCTTCTTATCGGATGTAATTTCACTGTTATGCTCTTCGTCTTCAATCTTAATTTTCTTATCAATTCTTACCATCTTACACGGATAAAGATTTTCTCAAACGGTTACCTAGAAAGATGCTTTTTGGACTCACTATACACTCTTCTTCTCCATAGTAAGCATGATACTCGCCTTCATTACAATGTGCTTTTTGGTGTATCAAAGCAAAACAATATGGATTCCGATTGCTATAATTATCTTAGCTGGTGTCCAATTATTTTGTTTGTTTGCCTACAATGGGAATTTTGGCATGTTCTAGGCTACGCAGCATATGGATCTAAGAATCCTCTAGGACTACGGAAACATTGGCTTTCTAGAACACGTAACATGTAGATGGGAACACCAACCAAGGATCTATAGGAAGCGAAGACCAAGGACTTGAGCAAATATAGACCTTTATTAATGGAAAGGTCCCAACTTCAATATTGCCAAGATTGACATATGAGTCTCTTAATTGTATCTGTATTTTCTTATTGTACTTGTATTGTTCATATTCTGGTATAGTCTACTACCATGTATGGTACACTAGGTTTAGTCTTGTATATATAAGGTTAGTGATGCATAACTTGTCAATACAGTTGAATTAAAATAATTGAAATCACTCATCTCGTTGGCTTCTTTCATTTTGTGACATGATATCCAAGCAGGTTTTCCTCATCAAAAGAAAATTTTCTTTTTACACGTCAAGAAACGAGTTTGAGGTCTGAATTCAAAGCCTTACAATGGGATGGATTTTACCCACAAGACTCTGCTTCCTTAACCGACAAGTGGCTGCACAACATTCTTGGTGGTTGGGCATTCATCAGGTGGGGGGCTTTCTTAGCAACCAAGCTTTCTTTAGGTGTTGCTTGCACGTCCAATTTTTGGTAGACAGGAAAAGGACCAAATCGCGTCAGGCAAGTCCATGGCGAATATCTAGGCTTTCTTTAGGCATTGCTTGTAGGTCCATTTTTTGGTAGACAAGGAAAGGACCCAATTGGGCCAGGCAAGTCCATGGCAAACGGATTGCTGCTTGGGTTGATTGGCGATGACATCATAATTTCCAGGCCAACTGATTGGCGATGACATCAAAGTGTAGTTGCTGCTAGGGTTGAGGAAGCAGCCGAATCTTTTGAGTCAAAGTCTGACACACTTCAAGAAACTAGCTTACATGCAAGGACATCACGACCAGACTCAGTACGGATAAATATGCAGCAACTGCACTTTAGTGAAACTGATGAGAGTAAGTACCTAATAAGTTTCTTGATGTCTTCTGGAAATGTATATGGTCTTAAGATTCCCTAATACCTTTGGTGCATTAAAAACTTTCAGGGTGAAAAAGACCTCTAGACCTCGGCATTTGTGTTTCCCTTCATCCAGCCGCCAGAACAGGTAACTGGAAACATGCAAGTCTATACTTCACGAAAATCCAGGAGCCGTTGTAGGGCCCATTACAGAAATAAAAGACACTTCTCCGCATTGCAATCACAGCAAAGCACACAACCTTTGCACTAGGAGTCATAAAATTGGGACTGGGGAAAGCTTGGAATCGACGAATCACATTGGGAATACAACCCTTTCCACTCCTGCTTTATCGGGAAATGTGAAAGTTGCAGCGGAATGGTGAAGAAGAACGACAAATTGCCATTGCTTCATGGTAAAAACCATCGTCTACCAATCCACCAGGCAATTTTGTGGAGACATAGAGACATGGTAACGAATCTATTATCTGTAACTCCTCCAGAAACGTAGGGAACTCTTGACGTGAAAAGCTCTTTCACCTCACAATTAAGGGAGAAATGTATGGTGTCCTATATCTCGTTAACTATGAGTTTGAGAGTATTAATTTCAAATACCATTACTGTTTTTTTATGTATTTACAGAAACTTTATGTATTAAGTCAACACGTGATTGAAATGAACAGATATAGCATTGGAAATTCTGGGAAAGGATCCACAGCTAGGAACTTTCACTTTTGATGGGAAAATAGCATTGTACCATCTGGCAAGTAGCTTCTGCGATTGGCAGCACAAATATGATGCGGAAAAGATTCTTGAAGTCCTGTTAGTTTTCCTCCAACCCAAACTTTCTTTACTTGCGTGTATGGAAAGCTTTGCTAAGTGCAAATTTTCGTTGTATTAATTAAACAAAATAACCAGTTTACTTGAACTACTTAGCAATAAGAAAACAATCTTACTACGAGTCATCATATATTTAAATGACATTCACTTCATAAAAGTAGTACCGTAACTTCTAATGAAATAAATGATTTTGTGTTCGATATGTTACCTCTATTGTATATTGACATGCTATTAAATTTATAACAATCTCCTTACATAGATATACCAGAATCTTACAAGCAGCATTTTTTTTTTCTTTGTTTCGATGTCTCATTCCTTTTTTGCCTAATTGTAGTAATTATTATTTTTATTTAAAAATTGGTGAATTATCAAATTAGTAGAATTTCTAACCCAAATTTTAATTTTGGTACGTCATTTAGTATCAAATCAAATTCAATTAATAGTTTTAAATTAAAGTCTTTATCGAGATTGATTTCAAATAAATCAATATTTGAATCTCAAGAAATAATCTATTGTCAAAAAGCAACATGTTTGCCAATATAATAATTTTTACTGATTTTTTTCCCACTAGACCAAAAGTTTATGTCATCTTAGGATACCATAAGTTGATGGAATCATTTCTCTTTGGTATGTGTTATTTGCAAGTGTAATGAAAGTCATCACTATAAAATAAGAGAAGTGAAGCATTTGATATATACTAGGAAAAATCAGAGATTAAAAGTACATACTAGGATAATAGTAACTTAATGCATTCATTATCTTGTTCCCTTTATCTAAGTCTCAACATTAGTCCTCAGTATGAGTTGATCCAGCAAAATAATGTCTATAGACATCGAACTCTTTTAGTGAATGATATCTTTTGATGTTATTTTTGCTGTCCTAGGGTTCAAAGGGATTTATAACAAAGCACTTAAGGAGACATCAGCACATCAATTAGTTAAAGACCTTTGGGCAGAGATTCTGAAGTTGCCAGAAGACAAGTTCTTAAAGTTTGTTGATCAACATTTTTATATAATTTCTCATGCTGCGGAAACGGGGAATGTTGAATTTTTAACTATCCTAATACGTTCTTATCCAAGTCTCATGTGGAAAAGAAACGATGAAGAGCATAATTTATTTCAGATATTGATTTTAAATCGGCAAGAAAAAGTGTTTAATTTAATATATGAGATAGGTGCTATTAAGGATGTCATTGCACCTGCTTCTGATCCAAAGAAAAACAACATGCTATACCTTGTGGGAGGATTGGCTCCTGAAAATAGATTAAATATTGTATCAGGTGCAGCCCTTCAAATGCAACGAGAGTTGTTGTGGTTTAAGGTGAGTGTTAATGTTATACCCATTGCTTTTTTTCGTACCATACGTTATACTCATATTTTAGTCACATGATTTATACTTTGTTATTGTAGGAGATTGAAAAGATTGTGCCGCCTTCTTTCCATGAAGAGAGGAATATAGAACTTCAAAACCGAGGGATTTGTTCTCGAAAACACATAAGGAGTTACAAGCAAGTGGTGAAAAATGGATGAAGGATACAGCAAACTCTTGCATGCTCGTGGCAACTTTGATTACTACTGTAGTTTTTACAGCAGCATTCACTATACCAGGTGGCAGCAATGATACAGGAACTCCTATCTTTTTGAGAAATGACTGGTTTTTGGTATTCTTCATATCAAATGCAATTGCATTATTATCATCTTCAACTTCAATATTGATTTTCTTATCAATTCTTCAAGTCATTACCTGGAAGGCTCGTGTTGGGACTGACTACACTTTTTATCTCCATAGTAAGCATGGTGGCTGCCTTTAGTTCAACGTGCTTGTTGGTATATCAAGAAAAAATAACCCGGCTTCCGATTGTTATAATCGCTTCAGCTGGTGTCCCAATTATCATTTTTGTTTTCCTGCATTATATGCTTTGGATTGATATAATCCGCTCAACATATTGGTCCAGGTATCTTTTTCGACCGCGTAAACATAAGCTTTTCTAGAAAATAGAAGGCCCCAACCTCGACAAGTGGTCAATAGATAAGGAAGAAGCAGAAGGAATTGAAAAAATAAGGACTTTGAGCCATTGTACTTTCTTTCTCTAGTCTTCAGTAGAAGTACTTATGTTTTTGTGAGAAATGTATCTCAATGTTGTGTTTTCTTTGTAGCCATAGATGTGTGATTGGATACGTATGATATGGGTATATAAAGCACCAACCTGTTAATCCTCAAAATCAAGGAAATGGTGATAAAAAAACAGGAAATAGAAGAAAGACAAACGGAGCAGCGACCACGCGGGGAAATAGGTTTTACTGCCTCAGAGGCTCCAATTCTCAATTTGTAACCGCTAGAATTCTAATAGTAAATTTTGTCAAGCCCATCAATATGTATAATTATTGCTGTCATCATGATTGTAGCGATTTTCTTATTGAAAACGCCTCTTTGATTTAGTTAAAGTATCAAGTAATGTTTAAGTTGAAAATATTCAAGGACAAAGAATTACAAATGATTGTTATCCATAAATAAATATTTTTAAAATAGGGTTTTTTTTTTTGTACTATCATTCTTCATCTATCAAGGTAATTAAGTATTTAAGTTTGCAATTATCTAGTAATTTATTTTTTCAACAATAGCAGCTAAATGGAAGGGGGTGTATTAGCATACCAATAGAAGAAGAAAAAAGGCTAGGTGAAAGGACATTTCCACAAACAACTGATTCTCAAATGCCTTCTCCAAGGGAAGCTTACGTCGGAGACGCTGACCGGGACGTGCTTACATTATTGGGAGGACCAATCTCTAATATACCTCAAGAAACTAGAGAGGAGATAGAAGATGACACAAGTAATGTAGTTTATGCAGAAGAAGGTGTATCATGGGAGGAGATTCAGATATATATAAAATTGAACTTTCATAAAATACTGGTCATTTTATAATGGCATATTTTTGACAACGAGTTATGCATAGACAACTTAAAATAAAACTAAAAATTTTTATATTGCAATATTATTCATTTTATAAAGACATTTCATCCAAAAAAAACTAATGTAAGGCTTCAATGAATAGATTTGGCACTCCAAACTTTGTATTGCGATCCAAAATTCATCACTCCCAAGGATATGTTTGGCCGAACAGCAATGGAGGTTCTAGCCGAAGACCCTTTGAAATTACCGGTGACTTGTCATTTTGGAAAAGAGCTTAAACTTATGTGAGTATTTCTCTAACGAAAACTTTCTTATTTGGCCATATAAGTAGATATTGCTCAAATACTTATTTTTTATATGTTTATTTAAATTTAATGACTAGTTACTCAAATTATTTAGGAACATGAAAATAATATTAGTAAATTACATCAAATCTTTTGCTGATATTCGTATTGTAAAGTACTCTAATAATTTGTTATGAGATTAATTTTTTTTATATATTTTTTAATAAATTCATTACAGGTTTCTTTTTTGCTTAATTGCATGTTCAGTTTTTTTATTAGTATACTTTTTTTTCATTTAAGGATAGTCCAATCATTCAACTAGCAAATATCTAAGTCCAAATAACTCCTTAATACACTAATTGATTGATTTAATGTGTTTGGCCATTTAATTAAGAAATTAGATTTTTGTACTCAATTGATCTAGTTAGATGATGTAGGTAGAAATCATACATATTCCCCAAATCCCTACATATTTTTCTTTTTCTTTTTATCTTAGTTATTAAAGGGCTTCTTCGCGAAGGTTGCTGGCCGAAATTGAGGTACGTAGTTGATCGCGTTTGGACGGAGATCCCAGGGTGACTTTTTTTAACGAAGACCTCCGTTCAATACATGCTGCTGCAATATTTGGCAACGTGGGATTTTTATTTTTTGCCACACTCTACTTTCCTGATCTCATATGGATAAGAGACGAAAATGAGAATAATTTACTTCATGTTGCTATTTCGTATCGGCAGAAGAAGGTACTCGGTTTACTATATAGCATAGCTGAGTCGAAGAAGTTCGCAGAAACCGTCACTGAAGGTAGAAACACTATACTGCACTTCGCAGGAAAATTGGCTTGTTTATATGACCTAAATATGCCAGCAGGAGCACTCCTTCAAATGCGAAACGAGCTATTGTGGTTTAAGGTGGGTTCAAGTATATGCAAAACTTCTTTATTCTAGTTTCATGTTTAATACTTGTATTTTAACTATCAATTACATCTTTGATATTCTACGTGATTGCAAAGGAAAGAGCGCAACATGGTACGAGTTCGTAAAGCATAACAAAAATGTTAAAAAAAGTCACTATGATTCAAACAAATTATGATGTCTTAGCTTTTAACTTTTAATTTTTAAAATTGACTTTTTATCGTTTTAATTAAAAGTAGTTTGAAGCAATCGACATCTAAAACAAATGCATAGCAAAAGTCTGGTCATAACAAACACACATATAGTGACAGTCCTTATGGTTATAACAAGTATCAAACAGAATATTGCTTTTATTTGTAGAGCCAAATTTTACGTATAGCATAACAGTTAGATGATATGTACATTAATATATGTTTAAAATATATGTTGAATTACATGATAATTAATTTCTTGTTTTAGTTCTTCCGTTACGAGGGTAGGTGAACAGCGGGGGACGTTAGAGTGGTAGAGCTTCTAGAGGCTTCTCGCAGATTCTCATATGTTGGACGTTGGGTTGTTAAAATAAAATTTGTCATAATATAATAACTTCTACCCACACAATAAGATTTGATTATTGAAAATACTTCTTTAATTAAGTTAAATTATATGTAATGTTCAGGTTGAAAATCTTTAATACTCAAGAAGAAGAAGTTATCATTATTCTTTTACTTATAGTTTTCTGAAGAACTTAACCCTTTTTTCTGCAGTATGTTATTCATAAGCATTATCCTTATGTATTTATACAAAAACATTCTCTTCCTTTTTTTTCAAATGTTAAATAACTTTTCTCAAGTTATCATACATTAGTTCAGTGCAAATGATGATTTAATTATTGCAACTACGCCCATGCTTTCGTTTAATTACCAAATAACCTCCAATCATCTTTAGTAGTTGAACACAATTAGGCGACCAATAATGGTTATTCATCAATTTAGGATATTTAAAAATTGAGAATTCTTTGTACTGCTTTCCTTTATCTGTCAACCTAATTAAGTATTTTATGTTTGTAATCACGTGTTTTCATTTTTCATCCGTTACAAGAAACAAGACTGACAAATGGAAGAAAATGATATCAATATGCCCTTTAAAGAAGACAAAAGGCAGGACATCGAGACATTTTCACAAGTGAATCATAGTCAAAAGGCCACCTTCAGGGGAAGATGTGAGCCTTCAGGCTCTATGGCCGCTATTTGTTGGAATTCAGCCCTCTTTAGTATACACATCTATGCATAGGGGAAAAAGAAGGGAAAAAGAAAATGGAATCTTACAACAGTCTCAAAAATCTTCCTCCTTTTAGAAGAGAAAGCTTGAGATGCATTTGCATCATCCTCATCTACCGGAGGGGAAAAAAGGAAAAAGAGAACGAACATTGGTCACCTAGAAAACTCCAGACAAGTAAAATTTGTAATTTTCACGGTTCAATAACTGGCCACTTCGAAATCGGCTGGTTTAAAATCTAAAATTTGCTCATTTTCATCTATTGAACTCACCCACATGCATTCTAGTTGTTTTGGGTCCTCATCATATACCAATATTGCTATTTACCAGAGCTTGTGTCCGGACAATTATCGTAACGCCGCTTAGTTGGTTGTGCATCTACGGTTGTCCCAAGATGGACTAAGTTTGAATACATGAACTCCTGAACAAAAATTTATGTACAAATTCACTGCACCTTCCCATGATATGAGTATGATTGGACGATTTGAAATACGCAACATACACAATAAACTCATTCGGTAATTACGATCCCCTCGAAAGAATCAGGAACATCTACCCTTGGCCCAGAAGGAATGGACTCAGTTTTGGTCTTGTACATAAAGTCCACGAAATCAGAATGGGCTTATGAGGTATCATATGAGAACAAAAGTTTGGAACAAAGCAAAAGATTAAACCTTCTTTCTTCTTATTTACTTATTTTTGTAATGATAAACAATTATGGAGTTATCTAGTTTTAGTTGGCTTGTGAGGTTATTTATATTCTTTTATTTATCATATATATATATATACACACACACAACAAGAAAGACTCTTGATGCTTGATGAATAAATCATAAACTCTTGTATTTGTTCATATGAGTATTTTTGCACCAATTGTATTAAAAATAATACGATACAAGCCTCACATTATCTAATATTACTTAGAAATCTTCTTAAAAAAAATATCTCCTACTCTTAAGTTGAATTTTGAATAAGTTATAATAAAACAAAATAATTGTTTGTTTATATATAAATATTCATGTAACAAGTATTGCTAATAAAGAGTTGTGTTGATCTAGTTTAATCAATTTTGAAAAGAGATTAACTTTATAATAATTGATTGTTCCTCTTAAATAAGCAAGTGACAAAATGGACAAAATCCATTTATTGCAAAAAATTTCTACACATGTATAAATTATCACAGCAATAACAAGTTATGTGGAAATTGATCTACACAACGAAGTTATAGGGAATATGCAGGAGACAGGTGATTCCGACACTAGGTAATACGTGGCTTTCTACTGGCCTCCCACTGCACCTGCCCAATATTCATAATCTGGTTCAAAGTTCTTCGAAGAAGCGCTCACACCACGATAAAGTGTTTCTTATCCTCATCTCATCTGTGAATATTGTAAACATTTGATGATCAATGCAAATCTTAAAGTTCCCCGTATGAATCATGACAGCAACCGGGTTTTCGGGGTCACAAAATTAGAAAACAACTAAAAAGAAGCAAGTATATGGCATCACATGAAAGTTTAACACATATTCTCCACCATCTTTTCAAGCAACCAAATGGAGTAGCAATTCACACAAATGCATCATAATGCAGGACAAAGATTCCACTCCTTTCCATGTGTCAGCCATTTCAATACATAATAGATCATCAAGATCTTTTATGTCTTCGAAGAGCATTGGAGACTCCGGTGGAAAATGGCAAAATAAGAGTCTTCACCGAAAGTAAGAACATGACTGAAATGACAGCTCAACGAAGAAACAGATAAAAAGTAACAATAATTTGCTTGAACAATTCAAAGTTAGAATGATTCTTGTAGAAAAAAAAGACAACGATTCCGCTAAATCATTGAAAATAGTCATCCACAAAAACATTTTTTGATTCTAATAAATTATGACATCTAAGCTTTTGGTTATGCAGTTTCAGAAGTAAAAGAAATCAATGCGACGCGGGAAACACGGAGAAGAAGACGGCCCTGTTGTGAAGACCTACTGCACCAAGTCTTCGTTAGAATTATCCATGCATTTGTTTCACGCAATCAAGTGGGAAAGAGGACAACGGTTCATCATTCCCGGAATCTTTATTAATCTACGATTGACCGAGTGAAAAGGGATGTACACTATTGAATCGAAAAGCGCGAATGGTGGACTTGGACTTCCTGGACAGCTCTCTGTATTCTCCGATGAAAGCCATCGTCCGTGAAATTAATTTCAGCGAGTGAGCCCGTATATCTCGGACGCGACTTGACAAAGGGGTGAGCAGATGACTTTTCGGTCTACTTTGAGTCATATCGCCATTATCGATGATTTCCACACGTTCTCTGACAAACCCAGATGGCGATCTGTCAGCCATTACGAAATAGAGTACAAATCCGACAAACTCTGGTGCGAAGCAGGCAAAATCCGACGAGTATATCGTGGAGTCCAGCTTGACCTGTATAAAACATAAGCATTTTAGTCTTCATGATATAAATCAGACCTAAGCTGTCGCTTTATAACCAGCTAAGGCTAGTGAATTTTAGGGGCATTAAAGAAGCCTTAGATTATAAAATGTCCGAATCAGTACGTGGGTTGTTTAGGAGTTATTATCGTTTGGGGTATTAACATGATCTTGTTTCGGAAAGTTATTATTTAGATTTGATATCTCGTTTTATTATTCACCTAGAAAAGGCAATGATCCGCTAAAATTATCGAAAACATTCATCCACGAAAATATTTTTTAAGGAGCAATGATTCTAATAGATTACGATATCTTAGCTTTTAGTTATAAAGTTTTAAAAGTAAAAAAATCAAAGCAACACGGGAAACACTATCTGTTGCAGTTTGCATGCTCCGATAAACGCTGTCGTCCGTATATCTCAGAAGCTGAAAAAGAAAAGAGAAGGCTGACCCAGATGGCGTTCTGTCAGCCATTACGAAGTGGAGTAAAATCCGACAAACTCTGGTGCGGAGCAGGGAAAGTCCGACAATTATATCGCTTGTGAAATGTCTGAATCAGTACTTAGGTTGTTGAGGAGTTATTATCGCTTGCGGGGTCATTTATTTATTATACTCCATGTCAACGATTGAGAGCCAGAGGGGCGAAAGCAAAAGAGCGAATAGCAAAGGTCAATTGCGTCAGCTGGCTGACGCAACTAGCGGAAGTGCCAGCAAGCGTTGCAAGAATATCGAACAAAAGTAACCAAAAACCTCTTCAGATAAAATAATTAAAAAATGCTGTTGCACTAAATCATATATGATATTTTATATCAATTAAGGTCTAGAGATCTCTTAATAAAGTTGGTTAGGAGAGGCTTGGAAAATACAATGTAGAAAGATATTTGACGATTAATGGAATTGGGAAACAAAAAAGGAAAAGATAATCGTCTATTTTGAAGATAATTGCAAGATTCATGCTAAGTGTGGACCAACTCATCTTTCAGATTTCAGGCTTCAAGGCAGCTAGCTTTTGGTGGCACATTGTTCACCTATGACCTACCACCTACTCCTTACCTTTAACTTGGTCCTTCTTTTCACATGCTTAGCTTTCACACATCGTTGCCATCATCAAAATCAAGAGCCTAAGAAAAATGCCAACGACAACATAACATGTGAAACACGAAGTTGAAGACCATAGCCACCATAAATCTGTCGGTAAGCTCCAAAGTTAAAAATCAATCCGACAAGGGTAACACGGAGAAGAAGACCCGTGAATGCCATCTAGACAGAAAAAGTGTCCAGTGCTCCAAAAGCTTAAAAAGTAAAGTAGCATTGTCAGCTTCCATCAAAATCAATCACTTAAGGTGTCAAAGAAACTTTAGCTACAATTATATACATTATTATTATTGGTTTGTAACAAGACCATTGGAGCATAAAAGTAAAGTTTGGAGAAAACTCAAAACTTGGTGTTTCTCTAACCTAGACTTTCCTGCTTGAATATATGCAAATATTTTCCAAGTACTTGATTTTATATGTCAATAGAACATTATTGTTGGGTTTACTTCACTTATTTTGGAGCAAGAAAATAATCTCATTGAGTCTCATCCAACTCTTAGATGATATGTCTCCATTAAGTGTTTTGGAAAATTGTAATAAGATAAACTATTTTCATTATTTGTCATGTATCAATTTGTTGTCCAAGTTTTAGCCTTTTCTTATAGACATACGCCTTTTTTTTTCTCCTTCTATAAAGAACACTCCATTGTTTGCTTCATTGCATGTTTTATTTTGATAATATTTCCTTTTCATTTTTTTAAAATGATCAACTTTATAGAATCTCTAATCCAAGTAAGTGTTAAATTTTCTAATCCATCATATCATTTTGTTTTGATATATCATGAATGAAATTGGACTCTTATTTTAAGTCAATCCTATAAATAGAAGTCATTAATATTTATCAGATTAACTTGGTAAAAAAAACTTTTCTAATCATAGGGTTCAAAGGAGCATACAGTAAAGCTCTCATGGAAACTTTTGCCCATCAACTAGTTGGAAGAACTGTGGAGACAGATTCAAAAATTGCCAAAGGAACAATTTTTGAATCTCATTAACAAACAACTCTTTGTCTTTCATACTGTTGCCAAATGAGGGAATATAGAATTTTTAACAATTATTCTATGTTCCTATCCTAAACTCATATGGAGAAGGGATGAAAATACGTTAAATCTACTTCAAGAGAAAGGGCATATGCCTCCAAATATGCAAACTTGGCGTTCTTTCAGCACTTCTTCTGTACAATGTTAGTATTTTGTGTATTTTGAAACATTTATGTGTAATATCATCATCATCTACAAATTTGAAAGCACAGAATACTAAACAGTAGCTTGCGAATGAAGAACAGTAACTCGGTAGTCTGTTCCAGTTGAGCCAGAAGAGTTGCGCCTGAGAGCTTCGGAATTTAGCAGAGGCGAAAATAGGTTTCTGGGAGTACAAGCTAAACTGAAGTAGACTTGCCTATTTATTCTTTATTTTACAACCTTCTACAATTACATTGATAAGTTACTTAAAGGAATTCAGTTACCAACCTTCATTAGTAATTTGTTGTTGAAATTATATTCTCATATGAGTAAGAAAATTTAGTTGGAATGGCATGTTGAAAAGTACATATCATAAACTGTCATCACCCATATAATATTTTCAAAATTAAAAATTACTATAGTAGGGATGAGGATCATCTCATGTATGGTTGTATGTTCATCTATAAACCTAATTAAATGTTCTTAAGATAATATCATGTTTCAAAATATAAAATTCTCCTAAAAGATATCATTTTAAGTGAGATTTAGATGTTTTCAATTTTTTTTTATTTTTATAAATTTCATAACTTTCACAACGATGGGATATGTCACTTTTGCTTCTGTACACTAAATTCTTTTAATCCTAATTTACCTTTCCACTAAATAAAGATAATATCACACTTATACATTATCAATGCAATTGTGTTCTCCTTTTTTTATTCATTTTTTATTTTATAGCTTACACACACATGGAGGGGGAGGGGATTCAAACCCCTAACCCAGTAAACTTGTGGGTTAGGGATCTTGACTCAATTCCCATTGAGCCAGGGGACTCCCCCTACCTTTTTTTCTTATCCCAAGCAAAATACGAATAAGAAATGAATGAATAAAAGAAGGAAAGGCAAATTGGCATAACGGGAATGACGCAGGAACATAGGCTAATGTTCAAGAGTCTTTGAAGCTTAATTCGTAACGAGTAAAATCCTGATCGACTGCAATTATTTTATCATCACAACTTAACAGTTTATCTTTTTAGTATTATCATTATCCTTTAACTTTTACTTTTGCCTGAATTTGTTTTTTTATTAGGTCACACTAACCAGACATACTTTCTTCTTTCCTTTTTTTTTAATACAAATTCAAACCTTGAGTTCAATTTTGTATAAGGATAATTTTGGTATGATTTCCGTTCTTTTGTTCATCTAATTAATTATTCTAAACATAATAGCATTCTCATTCGGTACAAACACAGCTATTTTGTATTTATTTTTTTCGATGAAAAAAAGAAGGCAGCAAGAAAAGGAGAAGTGATTGAAGTGCTATTAACATTGTTAGAAAACCTTAAATTCAACACAAATGTTAACTTATGAATTAGATAATAATTCATTTTATTTAAATTTTACCTCATAATTATATCCTTATGTGGGGGACTATGGTCATTAACACCTCCATGCTACTAAAAGGTCATCTCAATACTAACAAAGACTGAGAGATAAGGGGGATAGAATGAATTAGTTAACCCAAGTTCTAATATCATGGTATAAGAGTTGAATATTTTCCATGTGACAAACGTTTATAAGGATAAAGCAAGGAAATCTAGTCGGAGTTATCTTCTTCAGTGCCTTTTAATCCTATAAAATGTGCTGGATATGGTGGAGAAACTGTTGGTGATGCCGGAGGATACCCACAAAACTATGAAGCTATGAAGCTATGAAGCTATTAGAAATGAAGAAAGGATAACTCTTTTTTTTTTTCTTGTTATTTGATTTTTTTGCTTTGAATGAAAATTTTATATTTGTTAGGACCCAAATGGTAGCATTGTTGGAATTTCTTTGATCAAGACACTACACGGCAATTGGATTCTTTAGGTATGTGGAAGAAAATTTGATACGCAAAAGTTACTTTTTTTTTACTTTTAATTCTTTAATTTGCAAGCATCTACCTACATAATTATCTCAAAGAATTTGTGTATCAATCTTCCTTAAAAGCTTATTTATATACTTGTTGAAATTATGTCATGTTCAAAGGCACAATCGGAAATTGTCATCACCCATAAAAATATTTCCTGATGTGGAAATTACTAAATATAATAACAATTCGTGCAGTTGTTGTTCTTTTATGAAGCTAACTCAAAATACTAGACGTGAGATAATGTCACTCGAATCAACGCAATTATTTTCTATTTATTTTTTTCTAAAAGGAATAAAGGAATGAAGAAAATGTGAATAAGCAAAGTGATCAAATCATGCTTGATAAAAATAGCAAGTGGTATGAAATCTGCTGGAGTGAGCGTCTGTGAAGGAGTATCGATTAACAAATATCGTCTCCATTCCATCATTTCCTGTTTCTGGTTCAGAGACCACTTGGTTGAGGTTGAAGCTAATGCTAGTAATTTCCTATGCACCATGGAAGAGTTTATTATTTGGTATTTGTTATTTGGTATGCCTTCTCTTGCAACTTCATTTCGAACCGCGCTTAAGTATTTCGCTAAGCACATTCAAGGAAATTATAAGGAGAAAATGAAAAAGAATAAAACAGAAGAAAGAAAAAAGAAAGAAGAGAGAACGAACGAACGAAAGAAATAGATTATCTATTTGCTTTCTTCGAGATATCAATAATTTCCTTGAACTGGAAATAAACGTCCCCTATGACTCACTTCTCGAGAAATCATTTTTAATTATTTTCCTTGAACTGGATAATGGTATATAATTCACAGCCACCAATAATATAGTTCAAACTTCGAGCAATATTTTATGTATTAGGTCGGCTGGAAGGTATCAATAATTTCTTGTTTTTAATTCTTTCATTCTTTTTCTTTTTTCAAACCTAGTTTTAAGAGACCAACATAATATTAGTCTTTGTTTAATATATATTTAGTCTACTTTCGCTATACATTAATCTATTGTTAAAACACGTGTCTTCAAAGGGAAGATATTATTCAACTTTCTCTAATTTGTTATTAGAGCTTCCTTAAATAACATATTCCATCCTTTATAAAACTGACACGTGATAAAATTTCTTAAGAATTGTTATAAACGTTGATCAAGAAAGGAAAACAAAACCCATCACAAGACATGTTGCAAAGAACAAGAGGGTGGTTGGTGGTTTATTATGGCGTGTTTAAGCGCGAGGATTAAGTTTTGGAACATGAGTTAATTTAATGTAGATCAAAATGCGTACTTTTTAGGGCAAAATAAAACAAAACAAGCTACTCCCTTGTGGTTGTTTGCATAATTTATTTGGTTTACTATTTCCGACGTTCTTTATCCAAATTTCAATACATTTTAGCATCTAGTTTCAAATCTGAAGGCATTTTTATGCAGGCCTATCCCTATCACACTGCATTACTATTACCATTCCAAAAGGTAATCAAGAAGTAGAAGAACGGTAATATTTTTGGGTAGTCCAAAATGTTCCAAAGTCATACTACTGATTTTAACACCACATTTTATTTCCTCCTTTCCTCGTTACCATCATCATCTTCCTGGCACCGATGGGTAGTGGAAATGCTGAGCTTCATATTCTTTTTTCGCCTTTCATGGCCCATGGCCACACGATACCAATGGTAGACATGGCCCAGCTATTTGCAATGCGGGGTGTGAAGGTCACCATTGTTACCACCCCTCTTAACGTGCCTTTTATCTCCAGAACAATTGAAAGAGCCAAAACTAGCGGTGGAGTAAACGTTGATATCCTCACGATCAAGTTCCCGGCTGAAGAGGCAGGCCTACCAGCAGGATGCGAGAACGTCGACTCTGTCGCTTCCAAAGAGATGACAAACAATTTCATAAAAGCCATTCGGATGCTTCGACAACCATTCGAGGAGCTACTGCATGATTGCCTTGCCGATTGCCTCGTTGCCGACATGTTCTTTCCTTGGGCAACTGATGCTGCCGCTAAATTTGTTATCCCAAGGCTTGTTTTCCATGGTACCAGTTTCTTCTCCCTTTCTGTGGGGAAGATTATGAGGCAATATGAACCTCAGAAGAAAGTTTTATCTGATTCCGAACCTTTTGTCATTTCTGATTTTCCTGGAGACGTAAAGTTGAAGAGGATGCAAGTACCGGACTTGAATCGGCGAGAGGTTGAAACTGAAATCTCCAGATTGTTCAGAGAAGCTAGAGAATCAGAACTGCGGAATTAGTGGTGGTTGATTTTCTTCTTCTGTGAAGGGGTGCTCTTTTCAGAATTTTACTCTCTGTGGAGTGAAGATTTTGTTGTTTATTGTTTTGACTTTGAGTTTCTATCTAATATATTGAAATTTGATAAGGCCATAGGACTCTGGAATTTTCTCTTCTTCTTCCTTTTCCTTTAGAACAAATTTTAGGAAGTCCTTCAAGCATTACCTTAAGAACTAAGCTTACCACACCAAAATAAATCTGTTAAGATATCTTAACATCAAAGGAGTAACCTATTTTCTTGAGAAGACTCAATTATGAGAAATAATAACTCTTATCATTTAATTAATGATTATTAGGGGAATAATTACATATTCTTTTACAACATGTATGGTTGTAGAAGAATATCTTAACATTAGGTGGAGTATAAAAGTAGGGACACTAAACATACTATGTCATATTAAAACATGTTTAGCTTAAGTTAATTGAAGACATAGAAAGCCAAATTTCTTAACTTGGCATCAAAAATGTAGTTTTTGATGCTTGATGCCCAATCAAAAAGCATTAAATTATTTAGAATAATATTAGAGATGAAGATCTTACGTTTTTTTTTTTTGGTGAAAGGTCAAATTATATATCACTCATAAAAAATTTACAAGATTGTTCGATTACAAAATATCATCATCTAAGCTCAAATATTGCACTTGGCAAATTCCAAAGCTCTTGTAAAAATTTATTACAATTTGTAAGCTTGACTCCTCTGGTAGATGAAATCTTGCCTCTCACGTCCTTCTTGATTTTAGCAATAATGGTTGAGTTTTCTAGACTTGTATTGCTGAATCTTCTTCTATTCCTTTCGCTCCAAATGTGATACAATACGGCCTTGAAAGATATACTAAGCAAAGTAGCTGCAAAGCTCTTCCTCTTAACAGTGTTGATCATCCAATATATTTCAACTCTCCAATGTTCAATTCTTTGAGTTAATCCATTCATGCCTAACAAAGCCTTCCAGATGTAGTTTGTGAACCTGCACTTAAAAAATAAATGTTCATGTGATTCTTCTTCTTATTGGCAGAGGTTGCATCGTAGATCCACTGAACTATTTCATTTTGCCACCCGATCTGCTGTGGATAGTTTGTCTCTTAAAATGATCCAACATATAAAATTATGCTTTGGTACTCCTTCTTTCCAAACAAGTGTTGCCCATTTGGAATCTTCTCTGTTCTCTCTTAGTGCTACATAACTCTTGGCAATATTGTATTCTGAGTCTGTCACTAGTTGTGTTAGTTCATAACTCTTGACAATATATAAACAGTGTTTGAATATAAAAGATATTCCCCCAACTAATTTTTAGGTCATGTCTTTGGTCTTTTTAACAATTTAATAATTTAAAATATGCCCAGTCGTATTTTCAACATTTCGAGTCACCACACTTTTCCTTTATATAGTAGACATAGTACTCGGCCTTCAATGTCGACATGCTTTTTGGCTTGTCAAAATAAAACAGTGAGGATTCCTATTTAAATCAACAGCCAATTATGTTGTTTATTTGGTAGTCATTATGATCTCTAGATGCATTGAATTCATCAATTAGAAATTTTGAGATCTCATACAACATGCAGATGCTGTTAAGCGTGCAGCCATTGTGACAAGAAGAAACAAAAAGAAACAAACGTAGACGAGGCCAAGGATAAAGCAATTTCGAGTTCCAGACAAGAATAAAGGTTGTTTTAGATTTGAATATCGAATCAAGAGCGTTAGCTTAGGTCTCTTTAATCCATTACACCTTGCTGGTCCTATACGTTATGTAATAAACAAACCAAATTTTTGTTGCTGCTCGGACACTCTTGTTGGATTGACGGATTATGACAAGGACAAGAAACATAAAAAGGAAGAAAAGCATTGAGGGCAGGGGATGGAACCACTTAGAATTGCTGACAAGAATAAAACTTGCTTTAGATTAGATATCTAATCAAGAGGATTAGCTTTTGCTGTCTTTAATCGTAGCTCAAGAAACTGATTAGAATAACTTTATTCTGTGCAGTTTTCTTAGAATATGTTACGTCAGAAACTGTAATTCGTGGCTTCTTTTGCCCATGCACGGCACTGGTTTGACGACTAAATTACATATCAGTGACGCTGACGGTCGATTGGGAGGACTTTTTAGCTCAAAGACTTCTTATCTGATTTCGACAGATCCAAATTAGCGGGGAGAGTTTTTTGCCTGCTTCCCTTCCTCTTATGCTTTGACCTATCTTTTCCCAAAGTAGTCCTTAACTTATTGTCTAAGTAAAGTAGGTTACAAGTCAGGCAATAAACAAATCATAAATGGTCTGGAAGAATATTGGATATATGATAAGATTTCTATCATTTCCTTTTCATTCTAATCTAAAGGATGATAAAATTATTGCTCTTCCTTTCTTGACCAACTTCTAAGTCTTCATATTTGTTGAATTGATTTTTTAACTATTATTAGAATCTGTCTGACAGAGTACAATATTTAACAAAACATTCAGTGAATATTATATTTGAATAAGTACTATCGGATGGCTATATATTGTGCCACATTTGTCAATCCCATAGGCGAAGACAACAATAGCAAAGGAAAAAAAGGTAAGAGCTCGAAGTGGCTCTGAAGCTCAATTTATAACTGATGTCAAGCACCTAGGAATAATTTTTCTGTGGCATCCTAACTTTAGCATTTCTATCCTTCCTTCATAAAGTTAGTATTAAATTGAGTAGATATTATACCAGTTTTTCCTTTGTCATTTGATTAGAAGGTGTATAGTTTTTATATGAATTTCAGGCATGTGTTGATTGATATTAATTAGGACTTTGGCTTCCACGCACTTATCTTTAAAGAGAGGAAAATTCATTCATTTCTCATATTTAATGGTCTCGCCCAGAAACATTCTATTACATAAAAGATTATAGATTACAAAAACCGATATACATAGTCATCAACATTGTCTCACTAGGAAACTAGAATGCGTGGATTAGTCATTAACAGGAGATAATCTTACCAACAAGCAACGAGAAAACATTTTCTCGTTCCAATGGGTCAAGGGAAAATGGGAGCTCAACTTCTGTTTATTCTTGCCGAGGGGGCTTTAGTGGAAGTAAACCTTACGCTTCTATTTATCCCTTTTATTCGTTTTTATCTTCTACGTCTCAATTCACAATTGCCTTTTTTTTTTTTGGGCTACCAGTCGGACTTCCTTGTATATTTAGGAATTAGATTTGAAACACTTGTTTCTTAGGCTAGTATCACACTGTCGTCCCCTCCAAGTGGAACAGAAGTTGTGATTTAAGTATAGATATGTTTCAAGATCACTCGAAATTTCTCTCTTCTAGTTGCAAATCATTAGAAGAAGGCATTACTTTGGAGTCATTGCACTTTTTATCTCTTTAGTACACATGGTATTCGCCTTCAGTAAAACGCACTTTTTGGCTTATCATCGTAAAACGCCAAGGATTCCAACTCAAATCAATGGCCAGATTTGTTTTTTGTTTGAGGTAGACCAAATCGTGATCTCTAGACGTATTGGGTTCATCATATGGAAATTTTGAGATTCCATATAGCAATGTCATAGTGCAGGCATCATGACAAGAAGAAACGCCACGGGTAGACATTCTTTTGCAGTTTTACGTGACCCAAGGGTAGATATATCCCATAGATTTTGTGCATTTTATATCAAAACTCACGGATTATCAAAAACTCTTTCTTAGATAATTTAGAATCTCAACTTTATTAAATCCTTTGATAATTGTTGTCAAGCATTTCATCAAGATTCATCATTGTAATCATCTTCAAAGCTTGAGTGATTTTCCTTCTTTCTATTTGAATTTTTTAATTACAAAATTGAAAAAAAAAAAGGTAGATGCAAATTAATGGGACGAAGCACATTGAGTTCTTGGAATATTTTTCCTTGGTTAAATTGTGTATCAAGCAGTAAATTTTTCCTTTAACATTTATGAGATAATGAGGACAACTTTGGTCAAGCTCGGCTAGATGTTTAGAGGAAAGTCGTCTCTTCTAGAACTCGGCCAATACTTTTAATCCCCCCATTTATTTCAAAATCAACAATATTAATCATTGGCGCCTGATCATTTATGCTCAAAAGAAATCGTTAAATTTAAATAAAGCAGTGGTTTAAGATTGGAAACTATAAATTTAGCCCATTGCAGAAGGCGTTGAAAATGCTTTTTCATATTAGAATCGCTGGTCAGTGAATGCGTTGATAAGAAGAGAAAAGTGCTTTGCATAGTACATGCATTTATTTTCAAGAATTCATTACTCAGTTTCTGAAACATTTGAATTCAGACTTTTTTTTTTCTGTATGAATGTTCAGTTGTGAAAATAACTTAAGTATTTTTTAAGAGAAAATAAGGTTAAAAATAGTAACAAATTTTTAAGAACCAATAATATGGTTGTGTTCATTTAATTGGATTATCATCTTTAAACACATATTGTAAATCGTCATCATCCATGAACCATTCTCAAATATAAAACAATATCGATGCAGATGAGGGAAGTTCTATGTTTAGATTCAGGTATTCACCTAATTGTGGATTCTATGCAGGATGTCGCTATGATTCTAAATCAACTTTATTCATTTTCTATTTAATTTGATTCTAAATGAGTCCAGTTCAACACGGCTAATAAAACAGTAAATAGTAAGACATTTTCAAAAATAAATGATAAAGATATTGATTGAAAAGAATCCTCTTCTATTCCACTGGTTCTTTTCTTCCTTGTCTTATGGAGCAACCTAATGCGACTTGCTTGATTTGGATGTGGCTACATTATTCTGGTAGCTTAGTTTCAAGAAATCTTAGGTAGTTCAAATGAGGGGAAATAACAAAGAAATTTGGAACATACAATTTTTGGTTTCAAGTTATCTTAGGTGGTTCAAAAAAGATTTGACTATCCAGCATGCATCCAACTTATTACAAGTCTAGTTGTAGCTATTCTGTTATGAAATCATCTTTTATTTTATTTTACTCATATACAATAAGTACAAGTTAAAAAATATATCTTAGAAAATTTTGTATGATATAAAAAGATACGATTTTTATATCATCCAAATTTGGCTAACTTAGAATAGATAGGGAGGATTCTTAATTAAGAAAAGAACTCCAAAAGAAGCAGCATAGAAAGAAATTGTTCTACTTTTGCCATGTAATGAAGCACTAGGGTTGAGAAGGCCCTATGTTCTTCTCATCTCCCAAGTTTTCATATGGTTGTGTATTTGCAAATGTACAGGTTTGGGGTAAGAAGTTTTTTATTTTTATTTTTTTAATCAAGGAAGCCTACTAACATGAAAAAAGGTAATTTCAATTGCACAATTAGCAAAGAACAGAAGTTGAAATTTCTCTCTTACACAGAAGTGCACCGGACACTTTGTAGAGTTTTCCAAGGATTTTTGTTTTTATCGACAAAGAAATGAAAGACAAAATGGCATGTCCAACATGGTCCAAGCATAACAAAAATAAAGCCCATGTGAAGGCTCAAGTTGATCAAATGATCATACTTTATTTGCCAATGTCGTTCATTATCGCTGTTAGGTGATCAAGGCACCAAAAGTTTCTGTTTGCTACGATACTTCAATCATAGAATGCATCCAGAAGAGAAGAAGAGTAGAGGAACAGAGTACAGCTACTTTAAGAATTCTACAAACGTCAAGCCGAGGCCAATAGTTCATCATTCCCTCTAATCTCTCCAATTCTCTGAAACAGATATTTATGTACAAAGGCCCATAAGAATTATAAAGTTGTAGAGGCCGAACATAGAGTCTTGGAGTAGCAGAGACCAAGGTTCTAAAAACGTAGGCCAGTTACGAGGCCTTAAGAAGTAGAAGCATATACTAGGGGTTTGAAGTAGAAGAGGCCGAGACAAAAAGGATGAGGAAAATATCTACGATCACTCGCAGGCATTGATAAAAATAATCACTTATAATCAATTTATGATTATTCTTTTATTTTTGAATTTTGCATGAATATGTTGTTTTATTGGCTAATAGAAACTAAGCACGGTACCATTGGTCCTCAAGCTCATTTTTGTATTATGACTAGGGAAGTAAACGTTGATCTTATCTTTAACAAAAATGAAATGTGATAAAGTATCTTAAGAATTGTTGAAAATCTTCATTGAGAGAGGAAAACAATCAGAGGTCATGTGACATGTTGCAAAAATAGTACAGCATGAGCCTCACATTATCTAATATTATTTAGAGATCCTTTTTGTAATAAAAAAAAAAACATCTTTTACTCTTAGGTTTACTTTTGAATAAATTTATAGTGAAACACATTAATTTTTTGTTTATATATAAATATTCATGTAAGAAGTATTGGAGGCTTCTAACCTTTATATTTTCATAATTTCTCACAATGAAATGTCATTTTGAGTGAGATTTAGAGGCTTCCAACCTATATATTTTTGTAATTTTTGTAATTCTAAGATATGTCCTTATACTTTTGTACACTACTTCTTATTAATGCACACTTACATTTTCACAAAAAAAAAAAAAAAGTATTGCTAATAAGGAAGTGTGCTAAAATTAAATTCTTTAGTCAATTCTTAAATTATATTAACACTTTTATAAGTGATTGTTCCTCTTAAATAAGCAAGTGGAGAAATGGAAAAATTAATTGATTGCGAAAATTCTCTATATACGTATAAATTATCAAAGCAATAACAAGTTATATGGAGCAATGGAGCAAAAATTTCTACATATGCAGTGGACGGGTCAAAGGAGCAAAAAGTAATGTCGACATAAAGACCATGATGAAACACGTAGCATTCTAGACTCTTATCCATAATTCGGTTCGAAGTTTTTGGTATTATATAAAGTTTTGCATCGAAGAAAAAAAGTACCTAGGTCACTCGGCCCTGTTGCGAAGACCTACTGCACCAAGTCTTCGTTTAGAATTATCCATGCATTTGTCCCTCCAATAATGCCCTTGCAGGTAATCACATGGGCAAGAGGACGACGTTTCATCATTCCCGGAATCTTTATTAATCTACAGTAGGCCTAGTGGAAAGGGCACAGAGAGAGATGTGATTTTTGAATCGAAAAGCTGGAAGGTAGACTTAAACTTCGTCTACAGCTCTCTGCGTGCTCTGATAAAAGCTGTCGTCTGTAAAATTAATTTCAGCGAGCAGACGACTTTTCGGTCTACTTCAAGTCATATCGCCGTTATCATGTTTTCCACACCGACTTGTACAAAACGGAAGGCAGATAGCGATCTGTCAGCCAGTACGACGTAGAGTAAAATCCGACGATCTCTGGTGCGGAGCAGGGAAACTCAGACACAATTATATCGCGCAGGCAATCTTGACGTGAATAAAAACATAAGCTCTTAGGTGTTCATAAAATAAATCAGATCTAATATATCGCTTTATAACCAGCTTAGGGCTAGTGAATGAAGCCTTAGCTAATGAAGTGTCCGAATTAGCACTTGGATTGTTGAGGGGTAATTGACGTTTGGGGGGTTAAGTCTTTGCATAGCACATGATCTTGTTTTGGAAATTGATTATTATGATTGGATATGTCGTTTTATAACCAGCTTATGTAACACTTAAATTAAAAGTCTTCTTAAACCTGTTCAACTGTGAAAAAAGAGTTTAAAAGTCTTCTTATCCCCATTATCAATAATTTGTTATATTCTTTTGAGTGGAATATTATCTACAATAGATTGTCATCATTCGTAAAATATTTTAAAGTATAAGAGTATTTTAATAGAGTATTGGATAAAGTTTTGTTTAGTTTTCATTCATTTATACACCTAATTAAGTATCTTATACATGATATAACGTCAATTATAGATCAATTAATTTATTCTCTACCTAGTCTCGTTTAAAAGGTTTGTTTTTATCATAAATTCCAAAGGTTTGTTTTTATCCGTAATTTGTTACGATTAGAATAAGTAGATTTTCAAGTGTTGATGTAATGATCTAATGGGCTAGTGATTTCAACTTTGATAGGATCCTCTTGAAACTTTTTAAGACAGTAGCAGTAATTCTGCTGACACAGAATCATCCTCCTAACTTCCACATAATCATGCTGAACAGGTTGGTAATCACGACGACAGAATTTGTTCCCCCTGAAGAACCCATGCAGCAGTAGCTACATCCGGAAGATAATAGTGCAATGATGCGATGGTCTTATACACCGTTTGATACTCCTTCCCCAGGTCTATGGCTTCCTCTCCAACGGAGGGTCAGTTTGGTGCAGTTCAAATATCTATTGCTCAAGAGGCGGAGTTCGGTCAAGAGCTGCAGCAACCCGTTAATAAGACTTTCATCAGCCTCTACAAATTAAAACCGAGCCGACCTCTCCAGTTTTTCAACCTGTCCAAGAAAATGATATGGATGTAGACCTCACGTAATATCTTGAGCAAGCAGAAGATTTCCTTGGAGTCAATGATGATCAATTCTTGCATGCATGGGATTTTCAAGTGTTGTGTAAAACAACAAATCGGTGTGCAATGTGTAGCAAAATCATTTGAGTTGTGTCCTAGTTGAGCCTGGATTGATGCTCAAAACGGACTTTTCATAAAGTTCAAAATATTGTTTCGGATGCTAGCTAAATAAATAAATGAACAAATATAAAATTATACAAGAAAACATCAGCCAATAAATGCCTACATCCACGATAAAGTTAGGAGGAATTTCTTTCACTACTTGCAATCTAATATGTAGAAGTTTTTACAAAACTTCTTTACCAAACACATCCTTTAAATGCTCCTTTAAGAGCACAAAGAAGTATACAAGAACTAAATAAAGATGACTACCAAATTTCCTTCTTTTCCTTTGCACATGCTGCACTAAAAATTGCACTGATCTACGCTGCACCCATTCAAATCTCCCGGTCTCTCTCTCTCTCTCTCTCTCTGTGTGTTTTCTCTGCTCCACAAAAATTTCGCATGGATATGCTCTCTCATGAAGGTGGAAAAGGGAGAGGGTGAAATGGTAAGGCTACGGGAGTTTTTTATTTTTCTCCCAAACAGCGCACATTTAGACCATGAGACCCACCTCAACTCATTAATTATGAGCCACGTTCAACACCAAGATGGAACCTTTGTGGAAGCTGACGCACAGCCCTTGAGCTACGTGGAACATAACGTGGAGCGAGACGCTCATCACATCAATCAGACCACATGCAGAGCTAATGATTTGAAGGCTCACGGGATTGCAGTTCAACTCATCTGCTCAACGGTTTCACGAAGTTGCTGGAACAGCAATCACTTTCTGTTTATAAAGTAATAATGATCTTGCAAGTTGTGTGGCAAGTTGCCTTCGTCTTTTGTGAATATAAGGATTATGCTTGTAAACGTTATCGATGTGTAGGAAGCTTGTTTGTTTTGTATTTCTCCAAGATAAGTTTTAGTTGGTTTTATTTTGGTTGACAAATATTAGCTCTATCTCTCTTGTTTCCATCGTTCTCTCTCAGTTACTTTCCTCCAAATCTCAACTTCCGTCTACTTGTACTCATAAATTCCCCTACTCCTCCTTCTGATAAGTTGTGATGGAGATGCCATTTATTCGGTCAATTAATAAAGTCATAAGACAATAGATGTAAAGTACCCCACCGTACGATTTGGTCAACCAGTCAAATTCATATCTGAAACTTCCCTATCTCAAAGATAATATTTTTCTCGTTGAGATCTTTAAATGCTTTTTGTGTCTCGATGTTGATAAGTGTCTAACTCAATGATAAGTAGGTATTGCTTAAAACTTTTCAATTCCAAGTTTGACACACTAATAGTGTGTGAGTGGGCATATGAATAAAAAAAAAAAGTCTCAACATCTCTCAACTGTTTTTCTTAAATTTAATGATTGTCAAGAGATCAAAATAATTGCAGAACAACCTGAGGATACTTGTTCACCACAAGTTTGCAACTTACAAAATTTGTTTGCTTCTCAGATGCGTCGAGAAATGTAACATTAACTGACAGAAAGTTATGTTTGTCTTGCACGTTCTTGGAAGTTTTAATAATATGATTTTACGTGTGGAGATGCCTTTGTTTCTCTTTCATTTTTCTTCTGGGAAAAACAGAGAGGACGAGTTGCACCTATTGAGCTCGTCCACGAGTTACGTACGAGAAACCTTGTAGAATTTTGGTGTTGAGATTCGGTCAAAACTCTTTCCATACGAGAACGAACTGCAGCTTCCACACGAGAATGAATCTGCAGCATCTTGGTGTGGATGGCCGAAACACGGAAACGAACCATGTAAAATGTTGGGGCTGAAAACTCAAACTAAGAAACACTTTGGAATGCTTTACGTTATAAAGACTGAGTATACGCAAGCCACAAATATGATGAAACGGAGCCGGGTTGACTAGTTCCTACTCCGTATAGAAAGTAAATAAACCAAAGCTGATTTTGTAAACCAGCTCAGAATCTTGGGCCTGTTAGTCGGCCCTGCCCAATGGCTTGGTACCGTTGCTGCAAAAGCTATATAAAATACAAGGCAAGAAGCCGAATGGCCTTACAAGAATGGTCCACCTTCCAAGCCGAATGGCCTTGCAAATAGTGTCTTATCCATAAGCTTAGTACAGGCTGTAGGCTGTGAGGGCAACGTGTTAATTCTACTACTTTGCACAAATAATTGAGGTCAGCAGCGGGTGCCACTTCAAGTTACACTGCTTTAGCCCTTTCAAATTTTCGAATATACATTTGGATCTTGACAAAGAGCCGACAAGGTCGTACCAATCAGACAACTAAGGCAGAAAAATGGCTGCCAAGCTGCCAAAGATTGACTTAGAGCTACAAGGTCGTGCGAATCAAACTATTGAGATAGAAAAATGGCTGTGAAGCTGCCAAAGACGGTTTGGTCATGACCGACAAGAAGTGCTCTCAACATTTTTTTAACCACATTAAGAAAATGAAAGCTATGGAAATCAAAACCTTGGTGCAGTATACTCAACCACCTTCTGGGTAAAGTTTGCCGTGTAATTGACACTGAAATTCTAACAATTGTTTAGCCACACGCAGTTGAATGCTTAAATATGTTCAGCAGATTGTGGATTTATGTCCTCCAATCAAAGCTTGAGATGTCAAAGAACATTATCGGGTCAACAAAGAGTTAGGGATAAGATTTTCGGCGGCTCTGAAACTGTCCCTGAAATCCTTTGCATTGAGAAAAACTGTGAATCTAAGCAACGCAGGCTCTTCATATAGGTGAAAGCATATTTTGCCAAACATGAGAAATCAGACTGCGGAAAAAATGAGGCGCGTCAAAATCCAGCAGCACTTTTGCTCACATTCATAGTTCATCTAGATATCCAAATTATGCAACCTCTTAAGTGTAAAAGAAAGTGGTATTAGAATATTATTATTAGTCTGGTTAAAAATTTGTTAGAAGAAATCAAAATGTGAATAATATATCTACTTGTCGGTAATGATACAACTTTAACACAGGTATAAAATCCAATTAAGATATGAGAAGAGACACAAACAAGAACTTGTAGGAGCAAAGTGGTTCTCCTTTCATTCAAGACAACACCAACGGCTTAAAGACACTTTTACAGAACCAAAGATAGCTCAACCACAGTTACAGATATGGACTTCCATATATATTCTACATTACTACATTACAGACATCAAATCAAAAGACAAAATGATCAAAAGACAAAAGGTGTAGGTTTGTGTCCACATCACCGTGAGACTCCACCATGACTTTTTTTTTTCACTAGATACTACACATACCATGCTTTATTCCACTACTACATAAAAAAGCTAATTATAAGTCATGGATGTACTGTGAGCCCTGGTCCCACTCCAGCTAGATTCACGGCAACCCTGTCACTTTAACAGGTAAAGGTCCATATTCATTGATGAGACGGGGAAGACGAATGAAGTAAAACTTTGAAGACTACATTTCTGCATATGCCAGACTCCGCGGGTCCATGCTATTAAGATACCGATAGAGACCCTCGGGAGACAAGTGAAGGTTCCCCGAATCCGCAAAGGTTTTCACCGGTTCTTCGGAAGCTGAGACGTGGCAAGACTTTTACAAAGGGAAAACCGAACAAGGCAGAGTGAGTTCTGATGTATAGGGTCAAGGGAAGGAAACATATTCAGTGTTTCGGACAGGGTTTTACATAATTGGCTCTTCCACCATTTCTCCATAGCTGTGGTGACTTCCTCCGATATATTTGCTTTCTAAACCTGTTGGCGAATGTCGAGAAGGACGGAGTCTTTGGAGGATTCGATGGAAAGCGTGACTGAGGATATGATATACGTTCTAAACCTGTTGACGCGCGTCACAAGGGGGGTACATCCCCAGCTTATATGGCCATTACTTCGGCCATCCAGAACCGATGTGGGAGTATAGATCCCAACATGCCCCCTGCTCCCAACATCGGCTCCGATACCATGATAAATGGGGGCCCTTTCCTCCTCAAAACGCGTGTCACAAGGGGGGTACATCCCCAACTTATATGGCCATTACTTCGGCCATCCAGAACCGATGTGGGAGTATAGATCCCAACATGCCCCCTGCTCCCAATATCGGGTAGACAGGTTAGGTGTTGGGGACCCACTCAGTCCGGACATATAAACCTGGCTCTGATACCATGATAAATGGGGGCCCTTTCCTCCTCAAAACGCGCATCACAAGGAGGGGTACATCCCCAGCTTATATGGCCATTACTTCGGCCATCCAGAACCGATGTGGGAGTATAGATCCCAACAGTCTCTATCCTTCTCTCGCAATAACTAATTCTTCCACCACAAGTTTAATATCTTACAAAGGACAACCAACCATGTCAAAACACCGGGTTAGCAAATCTGATTGAAAGAATCTGGTTTAATATTGAAATTTGATAAAGGAATCATCAATTAACAAGTTAGGCCCCATGACAAAAATGTCAGTGGTGCACTCACAAGACATCACGGTACCTCTGGACCTTCCTCAAGTCGTGCTGTCTCTGGACCTGGCTCAAGTCATGTAGTGCAGGAAACCCATAAGGAAGCCGAACCTTTCTTTGGTGCAACCAGAACAGAAGATGCATTATACTCACTGTTCCCGCATGAAGAGTCCAGAAATACTCACCCACCAAAGGCCCAAAGTGTCCGAGACTTTGATCTGAACATTCCTTACTATGACCCAACAGAATCGGAACCTGAAGGAGTGAGAAGGCCTGCAGACGGAAGAATCATCGACTGTGCAGAAGTCAAGACAACAAGCAAGTCTAACTCCATAGGACAAAACAAGAAACTAAGTCAACTTAGGATTGGAGAAGATACAAGCGGGTTCCTCTACCTTGTGGAAGAAGAAACATACCTCACGGCTGACGAAGACGAGTATGGAGGAAGCTACTAGGAAGGACACAATCTTGGAAAACAAGTTTGGAAAAGCAGCCGTACCGAGTAGTTCATAAGCTATATGTTGTACTATCGTAGGCAATGATGTAACTGTGAACCCCTTTAAATACTGAGGGCACTCCTTTTGTAATAATCCAACCAAACAGTGAAGAAATATACACACGTTGGTATTGCCTACTATATCCACGCGTCCAAGCTACAATCCAATTTATTCAATTTCTCTTGGTATCGGAGCAAGACGATCACCACGTCGTTCTGCTACTCCTTACCATGGCCACCAATTCCATATATCCTTTTCCAAATACCATCAATGTCAGCAATTTTGTAACAATCAAATTGCAAGAAGGCAACTACCTACCTTGGATGACACAAATCAAATCCCTCGTCCAAACCCAAAAACTAGAGGGATTCCTTACTGGTGCCGTCAAGAAACCAGAAGCTATTGTGGGCACAGGCGACCTAGCTACACCCAACCCAAACCATGAAGCATGGGTGCAAAGCGATGCCTTAGTAAAATCCTGGATTATCAGTACACTGTCAGAAGAAGCCTTAGGACACATATTTGAACTGGAGACCGCAGCACAAGTGTGGGAAGCTCTCGCCAGCCACTTTGCTCAAAAAACGGAGGCACGGGAATTTGACCTATTGTCTCAAATTCATCATCTTCACAAAGATGGCAAAGCCTTATCAGTTTTTCTAACTGAATTTAAGGGCCTGCTAAACCAACTTAGCTCAATTGGAAAACCTTTGTCAGACTCTGCCAAGACATTCCGCTTACTAGAAAATCTTGGACGGAACTATGAGTCCTTTTGCACGGCAATGTTTAAGCCTCCAATACAACAATTCAATGAAGTTGTCTCCCAACTTCAAGCCTTCGAAGCCAGACTTAACAGGTACTCCTTACCTCCAACAGCCCCTCAAAACAAGAATGCTACCTTCCTAACTCAAAGGAGTGGACGCAATGGAAGAGGTGGGATGAGAGGACGAGGAACACCGTCTTTCTCTTCCCAAGGAAGAGGCTTCAACCCATCAGTGCATGGGAATAAGAGTGGTAAAACACCTTCTATCTCATCGAACTTTCAAAGGAAAAATTTAGGTAATTTAAATCCTGCCCCGCAAAATATTACGTCTTGCCAAATATGCGGAAAAAGAGGCCACTCAGCTCTTGACTGCTGGAAGAGGTTTGATCATACATATCAAACCGAAGAAATACCCAAGGCACTGGCAGCCTTACAACTAGCTGATTCAACATCTGAAGAATGGATCGCAGACACAGGAGCTACTTCTCACATGACAAATTCCACAGGTAAACTTAAAACCTTCACTAAATTTAATGGACATGGTCAAATCATGGTAGGAAATGGACACCATCTGCGTATTACACACACCGGTATCACTGATCTTAATAACGGAAAAATTCCACTTAAGACAGTGCTTGTAGTACCTGGGATGAAACGCAACTTACTATCAATATCACAACTAACTGATGATCTTCCATGTTATGTCATATTTAACAAACATTCATTTGTTGTAAAGGATCTGACAACCCAGGAAACCCTACTCAAGGGACATAGAAAAAGGGACCTATATATATTGCCACCCCAAGTTCATCAAGGTTATTTCTCAGCATATCAGCAAACAACGGATGGTAGTACATGGCACCAGCGACTTGGACACTGCAACCTTCAACTCTTAAAGCAGCTACAAAGTAGGAACCTAATTAAAATAAAAGGCAGCTTACCTAGTATGTGCCCTATTTGTGCCTCTTGCAAAAGTCATCGGTTACCTTTCAAAAAATCCTCACTAAGATCTACTGTAGCCCTTGACAAAGTACATAGTGATGTATGGGGACCATCCCCGGTACAATCCTGCCAAAATTATCAATATTATGTTACCTTTATTGATGATTTTACTCATTTCACCTGGATCTATCCTATGAAACGAAAATCAGATCTATTCAACATCTTCGTTGAATTTATTGCCATGGTTGAACGCCAATTTGAAACCAAAGTCAAAACATTACAATCAGACAATGGAGGAGAATATATCGGGAAGGAAATGAGTGACTTTATAAAAGAAAAGGGCATAACTCACCAATTTTCTTGCCCCTACACACCTGAGCAGAATGGAGTTGCAGAAAGGAAACACAGACACGTCACGGAACTGGGAAGATCTATGATGGTCCAAGCTGCTGTACCCAAAAAATATTGGGTAGAAGCTTTCCTGACAGCGGTTTACATCATAAATAGACTGCCACCTTCCTCAGAAGACACATCTCCCTTCCAAAAATTATACCATAAAGAACCAGAATATCATTCCTTGAGGGTCTTCGGAACACAATGTTTTCCCTGCCTAAGGACCACACTCACCAACAAGCTGGAAGCAAAGGCGTTACCGTGTGTATTTCTTGGATACAGCTCTAAACATAAAGGATACAGGTGCCTTCATATACCAACTAACAAGGTGTTTATTTCACGGCATGTAATATTTGACGAACAGGTTTTTCCATTCACTCAAGACTCAAACCACAGGAAGGAAGAAAAAGGTACGCATAGCATTGATCTAGTCCAGCAACAAGAAATACAAGACACGTGCCCAGAATTTCTCCCAAGATATGAAAGGTAGCACCAAAATATGGAACAAATCGGATTTGATACAATGGCAAATCCGGAAACTCAAGAGGATGGTACACACCCACGTGAGGAAGGCCAAGGTACAACAAACCATACTTTATTTAACAAGGAAAGGACACAAGGAGAATTCAACGAAATCTCAGAAAACTCTCCACACCGTACTCAGAACACACAACAACCCTCCTCAACAACCAGCGAAAATCAAGGCTTGCCACAAACCGAATTTCAAAACATGGGAAATCCATGTGAAACAAATGATCTCTGTGTGACATCACCACCGCCTCCCAACCAAAATATAAGAGAACCCTTACCCGAACCTTTGGATCACATCCCACCTTGTCTTGAGCTTGAAACCACATCACAAAGCCCTCCACAACCATCTCCGCAACCAAGCCGAGTGCACTCCATGACTACTAGAAGCATGGCGGGCATAAGACGACCAAACCCACGATATGCCTTGACCACCCACCATTTTATACCACCTATTCCTACTACCATCCAAAGAGCCCTTGAACATAACGGCTAGAGAGAAGCCATGAGAAAGGAGATCACTGCACTATTCAACAACAAAACATGGACGTTGGTCCCGCGAAAACCCACCATGAATGTGGTAGGTTGCAAGTGGGTTTTTAAACCTAAACTAGGTCCCAATGGTGAACTAGACCGGCTGAAAGCACGCCTAGTTGCAAAAGGATTTCACCAAGAACCAGGGATTGACTACCTGGAAACATACAGTCCAGTAGTGAGGCCTACAACAGTGAGACTCATCCTCAATCTGGCCACTATTCAAGGCTGGGAGCTAAGGCAGTACGACGTGGACAACGCGTTCCTTCACGGTGAGCTCTCTGAAACTGTTTTCATGGAACAACCACCAGGGTTCACCGATGTGAGACATCCAAACTATGTATGCTCCCTGAAAAAGGCCCTATATGGATTAAAACAAGCCCCACGGGCTTGGTTTAATCAGTTGTCAGAATTTATGCTAGAGAATGGTTTCACGTGCTCACCCTTTGACCCTTCTCTCTTTGTCTACAACCATCAAAGCACGGTTATGTGGCTCTTAGCCTACGTAGATGATCTGATTTTAACTGGAAATAGCTCCACTTTTATCAGTATCTTTGCTGGTAAGCTTGCATCTAAATTCCCAATCAAAGACTTGGGGCAGTTGCATTTCTTTTTGGGTGTTCAAGTCAAACATGATGAAGCCGGAATCATGCTCTCTCAAGAACAGTATGCAATGGACATCCTGCACCAAGCAGAAATGCAACACTGCCGGCCGTTGCCCACTCCCATGGCTGCAAAACCCACTCAAGTTGAAAATGGACAAGCACCATTTATGCAACCATCACTCTTTAGAAGCCTGATTGGAGCACTCCAATATCTACTGCTAACCCGAACAGACCTAGCTTTTGCAGTGAACAAATTGAGCCAGAAAATGTCCCAACCGACTGTGCAAGACTTCTTCGAACTAAAGAGAGTCCTTAGGTACCTGCATAGGACGATAAATATAGGCCTACACATCAAAAAGGATAGCCCCATGAAGCTTATAGGATACATGGATGCAAATTGGGCAGGCTGTCCAAATACCAGACGCTCAACAACTGGGTATTGCTTCTTTATTGGCACTAACCTAGTTTCTTGGTCGTCTAAGAGACAAAGGTCTGTATCACGTTCCTCTTCTGAATCCGAATACAGTGCACTTGCTGCAGGAACAGCAGAGGCTGCTTGGATCCTGCACCTTTTGAGGCATCTCGGTGTAGCTCACCTTTTCCCGGTAAGAATTTTCTGCGACAACTTAAGTGCACTATATCTAACTACAAAACCAGTGTTTCACCATCGTTCTAAACATTTGGAGGTGGACTATCACTTTGTGTGAGAAAAGGTTGCACAGGGAACCATCATCACTGAATATATATCCACAGAACAGCAGGTTGCTGATATTCTGACAAAGCCACTCCCAACAGCTCCATTCTTACACCTCCGTAGCAAATTGGGCTTAGGACAGCCAAGTTTGAGGGGGCATGTCAGTGGTGCACTCACAAGACATCACGGTACCTCTGGACCTTCCTCAAGTCGTGCTGTCTCTAGACCTGGCTCAAGTCATGTAGTGCAGGAAACCCATAAGGAAGCCGAACCTTTCTTTGGTGCAACCAGAACAGAAGATGCATTATACTCACTGTTCCCGCATGAAGAGTCCAGAAATACTCACCCACCAAAGGCCCAAAGTGTCCGAGACTTTGATCTGAACATTCCTTACTATGACCCAACAGAATCGGAACCTGAAGGAGTGAGAAGGCCTGCAGACGGAAGAATCATCGACTGTGCAGAAGTCAAGACAGCAAGCAAGTCTAACTCCATAGGACAAAACAAGAAACTAAGTCAACTTAGGATTGGAGAAGATACAAGCGAGTTCCTCTACCTTGTGGAAGAAGAAACATACCTCACGGCTAACGAAGACGAGTATGGAGGAAGCTACTAGGAAGGACACAATCTTGGAAAACAAGTTTGGAAAAGCAGCCGTACCGAGTAGTTCATAAGCTATATGTTGTACTATCGTAGGCAATGATGTAACCGTGAACCCCTTTAAATACTGAGGGCACTCCTTTTGTAATAATCCAACCAACCAGTGAAGAAATATACACACGTTGGTATTGCCTACTATATCCACACGTCCAAGCTACAATCCAATTTATTCAATTTCTCTAAAAAGGCATAGCTTTTGTTCTTAAAAATCTCATAGTTTTAAACTTCAAAGTTTGATAAAAAGCTTACAAATCGAGAGAGTCGCTGTTGAGATGCTGGATCGCAACAACATAATTGCTGAGTTTTCTGATCTACTTTTGCATTGTGGCTCTAAAAATATAGGTACAAGTAGAAAGATTGGTAACAGAAGCAAAACTTATTGGGGACGGAATTGTAGAACTCATTTCTCGGCATGGGATCGAGAAGCTTGTTATAGGAGCGACATCGGAAAACAACTATAAAAGGTACGGTTACAGTAAGAACTTTATACTTGTTCAGCCCAACTTTGAAGTTTATGTTCACAAAGCGGTTATATTCCTATCGTAATGCTTTATCTGCTGTTACTTTTTGTTCATTGAGAACAGTTGCAAGAGTAATAAGTCCTAACAGTACCAGGTTTAGTCCGAGCTTAGTCCGAGTTTCGTGAAAGAAAGCAATAATATGATTACAGGCGAGAAGACAATAACCTATTGCATATTTTAGAGCAGTTGAAAAAATTAATAAACTGCTAATGACTAATTGAAGAAGTAGTTTGAGGAAGGATAGACTGGGGGATTTGACATGCCTTTCAAGCTTTAGATATCCTTCTCAAATGGCAAGGCATTGATTCATCAATTAATTCTTGGAAATACCTTGGAGTTGGTTGAAAATACGGTTTAAACTTGTTATGTTGATAATGATTACTTGCTTTCTGGTATAATAGTAAACATAATATTTATATCAAGTTTAACTGAAATAAAACACTTATATTTACTTTGGATTGAATTGTTCTACAATTGTTGTAGAAAAATGAAGGACATTTCATCGAAAAAAGCGAAGTATGTGCGAGAAAAAGCACCTTCTTCTTATCTTATACAATTTATCTGCAAAGGTCTCCTCATTTTCACCAGGTTTGTGAATTATATCTTTGTATTTAATCTTTCTTCTACACTTTTTCTAAGTAAACTTTATATACATACTATTCTTTACACAAGATGATAATAAAAACAATATCCCTATGATGAGAGTATTCATTATATTACATCAAATCAAATATGTTTGCCCAACCCTCCAGACATGTTGAGTAAATAATTTTTTAGCCGTTTGAGTCCTTTTTTTTTTCCATGGTGAAATTTGTCTTTAATACTTCTTTTGATGGTTTCCAGGGTAGCATTTTTAGAATTTGCATTATTCCTAAAGATTCTACTTTTAATTCAACTCTCTCTCTTTTGCAGTTACACATACCAAAGGTAGTGTCGAGTTTAAATATGATTTTAAAACTCAGTTTGATTAAAATATTCCAATAATCAGTCAAAATAATGTGTTCCTCATGCTAAGTACTATATCAATATAGGGATGCAGAAGTAGACAAAGGAACTGAACCATCAAACCACATGATATCACGGTCTTTTACCTTGAGGCCTAATAGGTACAGCACTGAAAGTCCGCAACCAAATCCCTTGGTATCAAAATCTACTAGAGAAAGGCCAAATGGGGATTGCATAGGAAGAAGCATCTTTGATAACTCTCAACCAGCAGGCTGCGGAGAGATTCCATCTCATAGGAGCAGGTTGGATGTAGAAGTGATTTCACATGAATTGGCGGGCTTATCAAGATGTCTTTCGGGTTGCTCAACAAGCTCCTCCAAAAGAGAAGCTGATATAACTGTGTCTTTGTGGAAAGAGCACAATGAGAGTGGGTTACAGCTTAACGCACCTTCTCGGTCGCCAAGTTATTCAAGAAATCGTTCTCAGGAGGTTCCCTCTTCATCACTGCCACTGAGTCCACCATCGGTTCCGAATGCAAGTACGATCCCAGGATGCTCTAGTGGAGCTCTCAGTGTGGTGGTATGTTCAGAGCATTCATTTATGCTAGACACACATACTTTATGAAGCACCTTGGTTTTGATTAGTGCTTTAATTTTTAGGGTTTCTATAAGAAGCACTTTCTCTCTAGGTTATACATATCTATATGATCATTGATCAAGTTCTGAAATGATGTGAAAAAGGCTTAAAACTCTAACGCTCAACGGATCTTAGCAGGATGTAAGCTTTGATAAGACTCCTTATAAGCAACTCAACCAATCAATGGCGGAGGCTGAAAAAGAAACACGCAGGCGTCTGAAGGTAGAAAGAGAATTGGTTGATGCCATTCACCGGGTAACTTTTGTAACCTTTTTCCATTTATGGTAGTTTTCTTTTGCACTCTCAGATGTGAACTGTAAAATGTATTCTTTCTTTTGAAAATTTTCTAATTGATATAAAACCGCGAAAGATGCAAGTATAATGCTAACGACATTGCACTCAGTTTGATTATTATATGCTCTATATTCGAGAGATATAAGGATATAAATTTAAAAGGTCTAATTTCTGATGCAAATTGCGCATAATCCAATCAACAGTGCCACCAAGAGATGGTGCAAAGAAAAGAAGTTGCGCAAGCACTAATGAGGGAGAGGGAAGAGCTTGAAAAGGTGAAGGATCAGAGAGAACAGCTAATGGAAGAGCTCCAAGATCAGGAAACGTCACTAAAGACTGAAATTGCAAAGTTACGAAGTCAGATGAACAAATTGCAGATGGGGCGTGATAATGCACTGACAGAAGCTGAAGCGCTGAAAAGAAAGCTAGCGGACACCTCAATCACTCAGTTGCCTCAGTTCTCTGAGTTTTCGATCTCTGAGTTAGAAGAAGCTACTCAAAAATTTGGTGAATCCCAGAAAATTGGACAAGGAGGATATGGAAATGTTTACAAAGGGCTCTTGCTTCAAACCGAGGTTGCCATAAAGGTTTTAGGATCTCATAATGCCCATGGCATCGCACAGTTCCAAATGGAGGTTTGCTATTCATCTAAAAGAGTACGATAGTTGTTTAGTTTATTATTCATTAGGCCTATTGCTTGGAAGTTAGAATCCGGACCAGGTTGCTTGGCTTTCTAGTTTGATAGGGTTGATAGGTTGCATTCTTTATTGAGCTTTGGAAATTATATACCTTCGAAGTGCTTCGTTGTTATTAATACATATTTCCTTCATTCACAGGTACCTCTTTCTAGTATGAAAAGTAATTCATTTTTAGCACTTAGGTATAACTAGGTTCTTTATCCATTTAATATGTCGTTATTGTATATGATAATAATCTGCAATTGTTTGTGTTTTTAGTCAATAGATTTAAACCCTACAAATTGATACATTTTCTTGAGCAGAATCAAAGTTTCTTTCGTCACATTTTTTTTTTGTCATCAGTAAATGTCAAAGCTTTTGCTACTTGCAAAAGCAAAAATTTGTACTTTGACAATGGAATGTAGTTGGAGCCAAAATTTCACATTCCAGCTCTTTTGTTCGTGTGTATCAGGTTGGTGTATTGAGTCAGTTGAGGCATACCCATGTTGTGAAACTTATAGGATCGTGCCCGGAGGTTTCTGCACTCATTTATGAATATTTACCAGGTGGAAGTCTTGTAGATCGGCTCACTTGCAAGGATAATAGTCCTCCACTGTCATGGCTAACTCGAATGCGCATTGCCATGGAGTTGTGTTCTGTCATTATGTATCTTCACTCTATGAAACCTTACAGTCTAGTACATGGTGATCTGAAACCCTCCAATATTCTCTTTGATGCCAACTTAGTCACTAAACTGAGCGACTTCGGAACCTGCCGTTTGTTATCCCCCATACAGGTTCGAGTGACAGCGGAATGCTGTATCTTGAAACAGTTCCGAAAGGATCGATGGCCTACGTAGATCCTGAATTCCTTGACACAGGAGTGCTTACCTTGAAGTCAGATGTTTACGCGTTTGGGATCATATTGCTGCAACTGTTGACTGGAAGATCACCGTTCTCGCTTTCTAATGTTGTGAAATACGCCCTAGATGATGGAAATTTGAATGCCATCTTGGATCCTTTGGCATTAGACTGGCCCGCTGTGCTTGCCCAAAAGGTGGCTCGCTTGGCATTGAATTGTTGTGACAGGAACCGAAGGAACCGGCCAGATTGGTCAGACGTCTGGAAGGTGTTGAACCAGTGAGAGTATCATGTGCCTCATCTATAGACATTCTTCTAATCCGTCCATATTTTCTGCTGTTTGTATGGTTTACACAAAGCTTGTAGTACACTCCGTCAATGATTGTAATACAAGAAATGTCTCCCGTACTACGAAATTTTTTGTAGATTCATCTCTCTCTCTCTCTAAATAAGAATGGTACATTCTTAAGTGTCAACTGGAAAAGAAAGGTTTCATTTCTGGGGTTTTGAATAAGGTGACCTTTTACGTTTTTCGTTTTTCTTCTAAAGTTACGACAAACTTTAACCTCTACGCTATCCAAACCTTCTTATTGCTGTAAGGAAACGTACAAGGAATTACGTCAAGTGAGCACTGAGGTTGAATGGTACAACTTAATATGGTCAGGAGGAATCAGCAAACATAACTTCATTGGTTGGCTCATATGTAGAGACAAACTACCTACAGCAGCAGTGGTTTCTCGTTGGCTCCCCTCAATGGATTTGTATTGTAATTTCTGTGGCTCTCACTATGAAGATAGATCACACTTGTTCTTTCAGTATATTTGGACTAACCAGGTTTGGAGAACTATTCTAGCTCAACAAGGCATTCGTAAGGTCATCTACGATTGGGAATCTGAATTGCAATGGATGATTAAAACAACTAAGGGAAAGGATTTAGCCGCAAAGTTTCTCCAGCTTTCTTTCTTAGCTTGCCTTTATTGTATATGGTTAGAACGAAATCGTAGACGTTTTCAAAATAAGTCTATTGATATTCCAATGTTATTAGCTAAAATCAGGAGAGTAGTCCGTGGAAGAGCCTCTTTATTTAAAAACATTAAACTCTCTCAAGCTAATGTTTTGTTGAGTCATAGTTGGAGAATTTCAAATTCTATATTCTCCTAGATAACTTGTAATGCTGGGGTATGCCCCTAAGCTTATGTATTTCTTTATTCTTCGATGAATCAACTCACATATTCATCAAAAAAAAATAAAAAGAAATAAGAATGACTGGTGTTAAGCTTTTATTTTTATCATCTCTGCATCAAGCTATTTTTCTGCAGGACTTCCTTTACAATACCATCCCCACTGCAAAGTTTAACCACCAAGTTTGAGATGGATTAATGTGGTTCTTTTGTGCCTAAGACACCAAAGATTCAACCCTAAAAAGAAAGGCTAAATTAATTAATTAATTTGTTTTTTTTTCTTTGGCTTGAAACCGTTGTTGATAAGCATTTAGTTTCGTAATAAGCAAACACTATCTCTTGGTCAGACATCCTAAAAGTGCATGAATAAAAATAAGATAAAAAAGATAAGATAATGATAATTCAAATTTTTTCTTATTTTTATATCCTTATCTAAAGTCTCTCTTTTCACATTTCAGAACAGCCAAATCCTTTTCTTGGCCTCTCTCTTTCCGAACGCACCCTGTCCTTCTCCCATGCCCTTCCCTCCATAGACGCTGGCCAGTTTTTTCACAAATATAATTTAACATGAGATGAGTTAAAATCTATAATTTTTCAGTTTGATTGTTTTCGAAGTTGGTTCTTTGGTCTGTTAAATGTAGTGAAAAGATCTTCCGTCTAGGTTGTAAATGGAATCCTTTCAAAAGATTATGTCTTCTATTTCTTTTTTGTTTGTAATATAATGGTATCTTTGGGTCTTTTACAAGACAACACCATACATGAAAAATATTTCTGTTTGGTATCCTTTTCGATAAGGGTTGGAGAAATTTATATATATTTCTTTTTCTTTTTTTGGCTCCCATCTCTTATTTTGTTCTATTAAATCTAGTGAAAGGAGCTTTCATCTAAAGGGTCTCGAGGCTTATAAATGAGACAAGGTTGTCAATAAACGTCTAGTTCAATGGTAAATAAGCATTGTTGGTTCCAAGTTCAACATCCCGAAGGTGCGTGAACTAAAAGAGACAAAAAAGTGAGGCAAGACTTGAAAATGGAATCCTTTCAACAGATTGTTTTTAGTTTCTTTTCTTTTTGTGGTGTAATTGTACTTTTAGTTCTACAATATAACATCACACGAGAGTGGAAAATATTTCTGTTTTGTAAATCCTCTTGGACAAGGGTTGGAGAAATTTATATACATTCCTTCCTTTTTATGTTTCATGTCTCCCGTCTCTTATTTTCGACCAAACAAGGCATGCCCTTCTTTTGGACCTGTGCTCGGTTGGTTGCCTTTTCTTTCTTTTTAAGAATTTTTTTCGCTGTTTTATATTTTTTGTGATAGTGTGAATTGTAGAGGTGAGAAATGGCCAGCTCAATGGACAAAGAGGGTGCAAGAGAGGAAGTTGCATTTGTTGAACTCCCTGCACCTCTTGGTGGAAAGATCCTTTTCTTTCTCGACGCTACTTTACTTTTTGTGTCCATGCTTGCTTCAAGTGATGTTTAAAGATAACATTGCAGTTGATGAATTTTTTTGTTACTTGATTGGGTAAGTGAAAAATGATGAGCTCAGCGCAGCTGGAGGGTTTTCGTCGAACTCCTTAGCACCTCCTAGTCAGTAGAAGAAGGTCATTCTCTTTTTCCAAGCCTTATTTTGCTCTACTTTACTTTTTGTGACTCTCGGAGGTCTTCCTTTCTTGCTTCCATTAATGTTTAGATGAGGAAAGACAATATTGCTTTTGGTGAAATTTTTTGTTATTTCTTGTGTTAATTGCGATAGGTAAGAAATGAGTTTCTTTTATTTTTGTGGTATAACGGTATTGTTGGTCTTCTACAAGATAATATACACAAGAATGGAAAATATTTCTACTTGGTGAATCCTCTTGGACAAAGGTTGGAGAAATTTATATACGTTCCTTTTGTTTTATGGATCCCATCTCCTATTTTTGACCAAACGAAGCATGAACCCCTTTTTTTTTTTTTTTCTTTCACCAGTGATCGATCGGTTGCCTTTTCTTTCCTTTTAAGAATTTTTTCGCTGTTTTATATTTTTACAGATGGTGTAAATTGGGTAGGTGAGAAATGGCCAGCTCAATGGACAAAGAAGGTGCAAGAGAGGAAGTTGTTTCTGTTGAATTTCCCACACCTCCTTGCGGGGAGGACCTTCTCTTTCTCCACGCTACTTTACTTTTTGTGTCCATGATTGCTTCAATTGATGTTTAAAGATAACATTGCAGCTAGCGAAAATTTTTATTACTTAGTTGGGCTAGTAAGAAACGACGAGCTCAATGGAGTTGGAGGGCTTCCTGGCACATCCTAATGGGTAGAATAATGTCATTCTCTTTTTCCACGTTTTTTTTTGGATGAATATATAAATTTATTCATTGAAAAATAAAAAAGTATAAAAGTTTAGATGCATACTGCAATATTATAATTTATATAAGAAAAAATTAAAATTGAAATCCTTAAACTGTGACGTAATAAAATATTTATCTAAAAGTATTTAATTTTTCTAAATATAAATACTCTTCCATATACTACTTTTCTGATTCTAATAAATAAAATTAATATTTTAAAATTTTTATTTTGAAAATATTTATGATTTCATTTAGATCATATATAATACATATAAGTAAAGAAAGAAAATTTAAGAAACTTCACAATCAAATATTTTTCCATACTTTATTTTACTCTACTTTTTGTTAGTTCTGGAGGTCTTCTTTTCTTACTTCCATTAATGTTTGGATGAAGAAAGATAATATTGCTTTTGGTAAATTTTTTGTTATTTTTTGTATACTTTTAATAATCGTTTTAATTGGGATAAGTGAAAAATGAAGCATACACCATCACGGCCCAACATTTGCAACTTGAAACAAATTGCTTCTCCTGCAACAAGCTCAAAAATAAACAAACTACAACCTATCTTTTACGTGGTTAGCATACCGTGTAAAATCTTCCCGTTGCCGACACATTCAGTCCATGGATAGCATACCTACGACAAGATTAGAGCAGCTGCAGCTTCATAGCTGCCTATTCTCGACTTTCTTGCATGGATAAGAGTTACGATGGGATAACAACTTATGAGCTTGCCCTGCACACCTAAAACGCATGCTCATTGGGTCACAGGTAGATGCTGGGAATTCACCTAGGTTGTCTAACGTGGCAGCCATGTCGAGCCTATAAGCTGGTGCTGGCAACTCTAAAGCACTCCACAACACCTTCCTCACCCATCATAATTCTATTTAAATGGTCTTACCAACATCATAACCACCGCTCTTGAGACTTTGCAGTTTGAGGAATATAATAAAGGAAAAAGAGAGAACAACATACGAGACACTTACTCGGATTAGCGTTGAATTAAGTCTATACAATTAAGCAACTTTCAATTTCTACAACACAAAATACAGTGTCATTAGTTAAAATTCAGTAAAATAAATTTCTTAAAAAACACTTGTAAATGTCGTAGGGGCCTTCTGTGCATATAACCACTTTAAGAATAGGACGGAGTGGCCTCATCTCCTTTGTTTCTCTCGTTCCATTACAGTTCACACACGAGGCCTTGAAAAGGAGACTAGTACAAGTTCCTTATCAAGAATGTAAAGGCAAAGAACTAAGCAAATTTCATGGACCGCAGGAAGATAAGGCCTAGTTAACAGTAGGAGCTTCAATTAGTACAGTTTGGCATCTTTTCGCTTAGCAAAGACTATACTCCAATCGTGATAAATATCCCCGACAATTCTCCACCACGGCAGGACTCACAATGCTAGGAAATTTTTGCACCAATTCAATCACACTATAGGCTGGAACTTTCTGGATTCTAGAGACCGGCATTGCTTTCTTTGCATCCGCGGCGCGGTCCCATCTCTCCATCCCGGCATTGATGTTTGATAATGCCACATATCCCCCACAATGCCTTGGCTGCAGTCCAAGTAGCCTTTTTCCCGCTTTATTTCCAAGTTCAATGGCTCCATGAATCTTACAAGCACTTAGAAGAGCGTCCAACTACACATCCATAATGTTCCGTTTTGGGTTCTATTCCAAAACTCATGTAGCATTGATTGAAATATTTTTAAACCCAACTCAATGCGTTTTCCACGAGCGCGGGCTGTTACTCCACAGCAAGGTTGAACTTACAAATCCGGCACAAGACCTATAGAGAAAATAAGGTCTATGGTTGTTGAGAAATATGGAGGAAGCCCAATAGATGTTTCATCCCCAGTCAATTTGGAAGGGCTTTCAACTCCTAGGTTGGATGCCGAAAGGAGTCCCTATGGATGGGATGGGTTACATGAAAGAAGTCCTTCCTTGGGTTTGTTCTCGTCAACATGTTCTTTTGGTGATGTTGCTCTGGTTCCCACCTTCAAGGACTAAGGGAATTGGAAATGGTTTTGACAAAACTCCACTCCCTTCGTTTAGAGAGGATCTACATCACTCTTCTCCTCCGAGTGCACTGGTTTGAACCAAACTTTTTGGGACATAAATGTTTATGTTATAGGGCATGTGTCGGCTTATTTTGTAAACTATTTAGAGGCCCAGATATCTGAAATCTTGTCATAGTCTGAATACTACTAACTTGTATATCCATGCTGTCTGTTACGTTCCAACCTGCCAAAACTGGGTTTTAAAATTGGGTCAAGAAAGACAGAAAAAAAAAAAAAAAGCATGTTGAGTGGGCCACTGTTGTCCCGTGCAGCCATGGATGTGTGGTTAGATGGACATCATACGCCGTGTATATAAGGCACCAAATCTTGCCATTCCGAAGGGCAAGCAAATAACGAGAGGGAAACAAAGAAATAGAAGAATAACTGTTTGCAGCAAGGGTGCAGGAGAATAACTGTTTACGGAGAGAATTCTGGCAGGAAGTGGGGGCAGCACTTATTATCAATCTGCACAGCTATTTTTCTCATTGTGGTTGTAGCAATTTTTACTTTCTCAATAGTACCATTTTTTGATGAGGATGTTATTTTATTAGTTAGCCCTAACGAAATAACTTGTCTCAAATTCTAATATATTGGTTTCTACACACATCATATGATGTTATTATTGAAAATACCTCTCTGATTTAATTAAATTATGAAGTAACCTTCTAGCAAAAAATTGGTAGTATGTGAACACACAGATTATAAATAATTGTTATGTATAAATAGATATTTAAAAACAGAAAATTTTTGCACAATCATTCTTCATCTTTTGGATGGTTTACTTGAGTATTTTAAACACATAATTATAGATTAATTCATTTTTTCTGTCACAGCAAATAATAAAAGAAATGCCGGAAGAGAACTACATCAGCGTACCAGTTGAAGACATAGGGCAAGGAGAAGCTAATGGGTTCACATTTTTGTGAGGTCCGGTCTCTAACATACTTCAAGAAACTAGCTTCGATGCAAAATATTCAAACTTAACATATTGCAACATACATCAAGAAATTTGTTTAGATGCAAGTCATCGTAGCAAGATTTCATGCTGATAGCTCAACTGAAACTAATAAGTTCTCAAACAAGTGATTTCATGTCTAATAAATATGTAAGCTCAAAAGTCCACTAATACATTTTCTATTTCAAAACGTTTCAGGGGAAGGAGCAATTCAAGGTCTTCGCTGTGATCGCCTTCGTAAGGCTTCCCTAAAAGGAAATTGGAAAGTTGCCGGACCTATGATTGCAAAATATAAAGACGCCGTTCAAGTTCCCATTACAGGAGGGAAGGAGATAGCTCTTCACATTGCAGTTGAAGCAAAGCAGACCACCTTTGTAAAAGAGTTGTTGAAACATATGACTAGTCAGGACTTAGAATTCAGAAATGAGGAGGGGGAAACAGCCTTTTGTTATGCCGATAAATCAGGAACTGTGAATTGTGCCAAGGCGATGCTGAAAATTAACATTGAATTGCCATTGCTTCCTGGACATGATGGACTTCTACCAATCCATGTAGCAGTTATGTGGGGCCAAAAAAAGTATTTGCCATATCCTTTCCAGGTGACTCCTTTTGAAAAATTGACTCATGATGATCGCATTCATCTTTTTTACTCTCACAATTGAGAGTGATATGTATGGCAAGTCCTATGTCTCGTTAAGTGAGTTTGAGATAATTAATGCATAGTTATATTACAATTTTCCCCAAATGGAACTGAAACATAATTGAAATTTCATAAGAATACTGGACAAAATTAACTATTCAAGCATTCTAATCTTACTCATTTTATGAGGATTTTCTAATCAACAAAACTAATGTGTTGCTGTGATAAATAGAAATTGGAGTGGGCATTTTGAAAAAGGATCGAACACTAGCAACTGCAAAGGATAGGTTCGGTCAAACAGCATTGGAAATTTTGGCCAAAAAACCTCTTGCAATTAGCAATACAAGTGATCTATCACCTTGGAAAAGATGCTTAAATTTCTGTGAGTCTTTCTTCAATCTAGGCTTTCTTATCTACATATATGTTAAAGCTTTTTTCGAAACTTATTCCATATTTTAGTTGAGAATGGGTGAAAGGATTTTTTTTTTTCGGTAACCAAAAAGAGGTGGCGATTTGGTGTCTGGTACTTGAGACCTCTTTGAGCCTAGGTTGCTTGGATCCAACTAAACCACATTGTGTTAACAAAAAAAGAAAAAAGGTTATTAAATTTCATCAAATCTTTAAATGATGTTTAGGAATAAAGTACTCTACTAATTTGTAATGAGATAAATCATGTTTTTGTTTCTGATATGTCTCAGTCATTGTTAAACTTTGTAACAATTTTCTTCTTTTTTCATAGAGATTTAAGAGCATTACATGTAGCCTTTCTTTTTATTATTTATTACAAGGTGGCACAACCCCAAATGGAACTGAAACACATATTGGAATTTCATAAAAATATATTCTATAATATGACATCTTTGAGAAGGAGCTACAGATAGATAAACAACTTGGATAAAACTAACAGTTCAAGTACTGCAATATTGTTCATTTTATAAGGTTTTTCTCCCAATAAAACTAGTGGCGTTGCTTTAATGAACAGGTACTGGATTGTATATTTTGACAAAGGATACAACGGTAGCAATTTCTGAGGATGTGTTTGATGAAATAGCATTTGAAGTTTTGGCCAAAAAGCCTCACGCAATTGTCAATACAAAGGATCTATCACTTTGGAAAAGATGCATAAATTTTTGTGAGTCTTTCTCTAACCCAAACTTTCTTATTTACATATATGTAAATGTTTTTCAAATACTTATTTTCTATTTTAATTGGGAATTGATGACTAGATTATTAATCATTTGAAAAATGAAAAAATAATCATATTAGATCCCATCAAATCTTTGAATGATATTCATAAATAAAGTACTCTAGTAATTTGTAATGGGATAAATTTTATATATATACGTTTTGATGTCTCAATCAGTTGCCCTTTTTTTTTTTTTTGTGAAAGGTCAAAAATATATATCACCGTAAAATCAGTTATCCCTTTTCTACAAAAAAAAAAAAAAAACACTTGTAACTCTTTTTTTTCGTAGACATGCAAGGGCATTACAACAGCCGTTCTTTTTTATTATTTATTACAAGCTAGCATTTCTTTTTTGCTTAACTGCATGCTCAGTTTTTTATCGTTATTATTCTTGTCGTTATCTAAGTTTTGAAATAAAACAAATAAATTAATTTTTTTTACCAAGTGATCCCATTAAATGATGCATACAAAAGTCACAAATAGCTACTAAATGACCTCTGATTTTTTTTTCTTTTTATTTTAGTTTTCAGAGGGCTTTATTACAAGCTCATTCACAGATAGCAGCTCGTCGATTAGTTGAATACCTTTAAAGAGTAATTCGAGAATTGCCGGAGGAACAGTTTTTACGTTTCATTGACCGACAACTCTATACAATACATGCTGCCGTAAAATGGGGCAATGTAGAACTTTTAACTATTCTCGCGCATGATTATCCTGATCTTATATGGAAAAGTGGTAAGTCTGGCCGCAACCTATTTCACCTTTCTATTTTATATCGGCAAAAGTTCGTACTCCGTTTACTATGTGAGAAAGCTCCCTTGTGGAAGTTTGCAAGCGCCGTTGACGCCCATAAAAACAATATACTGCACCTTGCTGGACTCTTGGCTCCTCAAGGTAGACTAGCTATCCTAGCGGGAGGAGCCCTTCAAATGCGAGAGGAGCTAATCTGGTTTAAGGTATGTGTTAATATCTTTCAAAATTCCTTTTATTTATTTTCTTTTCCTTTTCCTTTTTTTTGTATTTACATGTATGAAGTTAGATTTTAACCGTTCAATTATACCATGGTTATTGTAGGAGATTGAAAGAATTGTTCCACCTTCATTAGCGAGAAAGAAGAACAAGAAACACATGATACCTCATGATATATTTACAAAGGAACACAAACAACTAAGAGAATATGCTGAGGGATGGATGAAAAACACGGCAAACAGTTGCATGCTTGTGACAACATTGATTGCCACTGTAGCTTTTGCTGCTGCCTTCACTTCACCGGGTGGAAACCATCCAGACAATGGAACTGCAATCTTTTTTAGAAGTATTGGTTTTTGGGATTCTTCATATCAGATGCAATTTCATTGTTATCCTCCTCAACTTCAATCTTAATTTTCCTATCAATTTTTACATCTTCCTACTTTGACCATGATTTCATCCGATCATTACCAAGAAAGATGCTACTTGGATTTATCACGCTCTTCATCTCAATAATTGGCATGGTACTCACCTTCAGTGCAAAGTCCTTTTTGGTGTATCAAAGTAAAATGAAATGGGTTCCAATTCTTGTTATTGTCTTGGCTGGTTTCCCAGTTACTCTATTTGTTTGGCTACAATGGGAGTTCTGGGCCGCTCTAGCCTATGCGGCATATGGGTCTAAGGATCCTCTTGGGCTATGGAAACATAAGCTTTTCTAGAATATTGAACATGCGGACTCCAATCACTAAAAAGGAAGGCCGAGGAATTGAGCAAATCAAGACCTCGAATCGTTATTCATCTAAAACAAAGTATATAAAGATCACTTATTATTGTTTGTATGAGAAATAAAGTTTTACATTGTCTTTTTTTTTTCATTGCAATCTCTCCATTGGGTTGGTTCAAGTTAATGTATCATTTCATTATATATTTTACTTGTCGAGTGAAGCATAATATTTCTGTTTATGTCCTCTTTGAATCACAAGTGATCTTTCGATGGCTTTATTTTTCTTATTATTTTTTTATTAAGTTTCTCATTTCTATTTAAGGCACTTAATATTATTGAGTTAAAAGTTTTAAACTTAATCTCTTTAATTTGAATTTTTGCACAGTAAAATGTAAAGAAATTTTGGATATCATGATTCAAACTTTATTTCTATTTTAGATTTTTTTAAAAGTCCTAGTAATTTCTTACTACACACAACAAAATAATAATAATTGTCATTATAATGTAGCCATTATAAGTTAAGAATTTTTATCAATTTGAATCGGTGTACTTCGTGGTAGACTTTCAAAATAAAAATGGAAAAGTACTTTTACAAAAACATTTTTAAAGAAAATAAAAAGTTAATTTTCTTATGGATGATTCTCAAATTGGTATTTTATCCAATTTTTTGTTCTAAACAAACGAAAATTAATTGGAGTGACTGCATGTGATCCCAATCATTTGACTAGCTAGAATAACATCAGCATTAATAAAGTTAATTTTATCATGGTACAATTGTGAAACTAAATAATAGAAATGTGCAAAATAGGCACTGACGTCAAGTGATAAAAAAATATAAAGACATATAAGTGAGACAAGAGAAGGAAAAAGGATTTACACCCCGCTTTCTATGTTAAAAATTAATTTTCAAATCAAAATTATTGTAAAAGATATTTCTTTAAATATTTTAAGAATTTTATCTTATAGAAGTAAAATATTTTACATGACAAACAAAATCTTTTGATTCGTTAGATGTCAAAAATGATGTCAAATCAACTTAACCTTCCCCATAATTTTGAAATTCATATTTTTTTTTTTGGTGAAAATGTAAGTGTGCATTAATAAGAAGTTTTTGTATAAAAGCATAGGGGCACCCTATAATTACAAGAATTACGAAAATATAGAAGTTGGAAGCCTCCAAATTTCACTTGAAATGACATTTCCCTGGGAAGATTTTATATTTTGAAAGAAAAACTCTTCATCGTACAATTTTCCTTACTTTAACTAGCATAATTGGAATGTCAACTATTTTGCTTTGAAATCATCTTCTATTACGTTTTGCCCATATATAATAAATGCAAGCTAAGAAAGATAACTTAAAAAATTTGATAGCCAAATCCTTTCCTTTAATTGCTTTGATCATCCATTGTAATTCTTCATTTCATTCTCCAATATCACGTTTAATTCCTTTTTCAGCAAGTATAGTTTTTCAAACCCTTATTGTCCATGGACATTTAAAAAAAAGATGATTCATGTTTTCAACATGGGATTGACAAAAATTATAATATAAGTTAATTGAAGGGAGCCACCGTATCATTCCTTCTGTTGTAGAAAATCAATATTGACACACTAACCATCCAATAAAATAAATTCATATGTTTTTATCTTAGTACTTTATTTTGTTTTATATTGATTAACTGGATGTTGTTAGATTATCTCATAATTTTTATCAATTAAGATAGACAGAATTCTTAACTGTCCAGGTTTATGGAGATTTTAAAGTTGTGCCTACAAACAAAGCTAGTTTACCAAATAAGAGGTCTAATATCTTCACTCTCAAGTAGTCTTTATATTTGTTGAGTTGGTTTTTTAATTATTATTATAATCAATTTGAAAAAGTACAATGTTTAACAAAACATTGAGTGAATATTATATTTGAAGAAGTACTATGGGATGCCTATATAATGTGACACATTTGTCAATTCCATACGGGAAGACAACAATTAACAAAGGAGAAAAAGGTGACTGCTTATAGTGGCTTTGAAGCTGAATTTATAAGTGATGTCAAGCACCTAGGATCAATTTTTGGTGGCATCCCAACATAACGGTTCGTCCTGCTCGTTTCTATTCTTCTTTCATAAAGTTAATATTGAGTACATATTATATCAGTTTTTCTCTTTCCATTTGATTAGAGAGCAACGGAGGTGTATGGTTGCTATATGAATTTTGGGAATTTGTTGACTGATATTAACTAAGACTCCTAGGCTTCCAGACACTTATCTTCGAAGATAGGAAAAAATAATTTTATTTCTCATATGTAATGGCCTCACACAGAAATATTCTACTACACAAAAGATTATAGATTACAAAACTGATATACATTGTAAGCAACATACTCGCACTAGGAAACTAGAATGTGTGGATTGGACATTAACTCGAGATAATCTTATCAACAAGCTATGAGATAACATTTTCGCGCTCCAATTGGTCAAGGGCAAATGGGGGCTCAACTTCTATTTATTGTTGCCGAGGGGGCTTTAATGGAAATCCGTATCTTTCCGTCACGTGACAAGGTAAACTTCACGCTTCTGTTATCTCCTTTATTCTTCTTCATTTGTTTTTATCTTCTCCGTCTCAATTCACAATTGCATTTTTTTTTTTTTAGGGGTACCAGTCGGACTTCCTTATCATATTTAGGGATTAAATTTGGTTCACTTGTTTCTGTGGTTAGTATCACACTGTTGTCCCCTCCAAATGGAACAGAAGTTGTGATTTAAGTTATGTTTCAAGATTACTCCAAATTTCTCTCTTCTAGTTGCAAAGCATTAAAAGCCGGGGTTACTTTGGAGTCATTGCACCTTGTTGTGATTTGTCATAATTAGTGAGTACCTTTTTGTCCTCATAACCCTTAGGACCCATATGTAGTGAGTGGGTATGTGCTAGACCGTTCTAGAATTATGTGGAATCAGCAAGTGTAACTTGTAGAGAAAGAATAAGGAGTCTCAAAACAGAAAACCCTATAAAGAAGGTCACATGGAATAGGCTTCGTGGCTTTGGTAGAGAGGTTTGGAGACTAGAAGCCTTGTGGCTCGAAGCCCTCTATGGCTTGGCATAGCTTGATGACTTGATATGTAAGGGGATGGTGTGAGAGATTTGGAGAGCTCCTAAATTGCAGAGAAAGCTAATGCCAAAGTTATGGAAATAATCAAAAACCTGATAGAGAGCAGCCATATCTAGAGAATGAAAGATAATATTTGTACTCTTGATCGATGTTCTTATCAATAAAGGAGTGTTAGGCTGGTCCAGCCCATATTTAGGACTTATTATTGGGTCTTATTAAGGTAATGTGGCCTTAAGGTTTAAAAGGAAAAATATAAGTTTTTTCTTTAAGCATGTGGCCATCAAAAAACGAAAAGAGAGAGAGAAAAGAAAAAAGAGCAAAATTTCACAGGAATTAAAATCCCTACACAACAATTGATCAAATGTTTGATCAAGGTCGATATGTAGTCTAATTGAGCTGATTTTTTGTTAGTAGGTTAGGAATTGGGTGTTCTTCATTGTAAATGGTTGGATCATCATTTGGAACTCCTGAATTAGCATATCTTAGTAAAAAATTGGGGTGATATTTCTCAAATTTTTCTTGGTTAAGTTAATGTTTACAACTTATTTTTCACTATCAATTGGTGATTGAATTAGTAAATCTTTGTACTGTTGTTATTGTTAAGGACTTGATTAGGTTGTAAATCTAACGATTTATATAGTGGAGATTTGGGTGGACTCTGTGATCGGTCCTGTAGTTTTTATCCTTTGCATTGGAAGAGTTTTTTACGTAAAAATTCTTTTGTGTTGATTGTGATATTTCCATCTTTTACTTGTGATTCAAATGCATTGTTGGTATTTTAGTATTTTTTTACAGGTTCAATCAAAGTGAAAAACTTTATACGTTATTTTTTCCCATCAAGGAGAAAGGGTCGCGAGAAGTGGTGACAATGGACATCGGCACATTTGGCCGAACCACTCCAAAATCTTATGTCTAATTGTATGTCTTGATCTATAGTCTGCATTGTTATATGTTATTAGTATGATGCATGGCTTGAATGTTTTAACACATTTTTTATCTCTTTAGTAATAACTCTATTTCTATAGAGTTATTTTACCTATTTTAGGTAATAAAAAACTTTAATGCTTGTAAGAAAATATTTGAATTTCTCTTTATTAACTTAACTATATTTTGTTTATGTAACATAAGGAGGAATAGAAAAAAAAAAAAAAAAGATGAGCATGGAAAACTTAAGGCTTATTGAGTCAAAATATAGTCAGACTACTAAGATCAAGAAAGTCAAGATGGGCTTGAATTTTGGATCATTGTTATTAGATTTTCTATTATTGTTAGGTTACCTAAATAATTAAAAAAATCTAATCATGTTAAGAGTTCAAAGCCCAATTAATATAGGAGTTTAAAACATAATTATTTTAGGCATCCAAAACTCACTTCTATTTAGGTCCAAGCCTTAAACCCTACTTAAGAGAAAAGAAGAGGCAAAAAAAAAAGAGGGATGAAATTCAATACAACTCAAGAGAAAGGCTAAAAATTCAAAATTTTCTTGAAGAGAAAACAAACAGGATGACAAATCTCTGGTTCTTTGGTTCAAGACGCATTGTTTAATTCCTATTATTGTTCTTCCTTATTATTTTATTATGTGTTAGTTTACTTTGTAAGAGTTATGATATAACTTAATTATGATGATATGAGTTTTATAATTGTTATCTTTTGTAAGATATTTTGTTCGTGTGAAATTATATATTACTATGTGTAATGTTTTTAAGTAATTAGTTACCACTTAAATGATCTTATTTGTATATTGTAGACTAATGGGAAATGATATGCAATTGCTTCATGTAATATGTAACCATAAATTAATATATATAAACATATACAATATTGTTTGTGTGGTTTTCAATGTAAACTGAGAATATTCATAAATCCTAAAAGCACTTAATTTGTTTCAAGTCATATATAAAGATATAGTGAATCAATAAGCTAAGTTTGTTATACCTAGACATAGGGTAATGAATAAATTAAAAAATTCACCATCACGTAGATATCATTAATTGCAAGCATAAATAATCAACATTAGTACCTAATAGTTATGTGAACTTAGACGCTCTAACATATTTCATCTATCAAGTTATCTTGGATTTAGTTAGTTAGTCCTTTCTATATCATTTTGTGTTGCTAGATAAATTCTAGGAGTTATTTACTTTTAGTAATTAGTTAATTTTGTAATCACCAATCTTTGTAGAATAATATTTTTCTCATCATTGTATTATTTCTTCGATAAGTTCACTTGTATGTAGAATTTCACCAAACAAGTTTTTGGCGTTGTTGTAGGGGATGAGTTGGTTATTGCTAATTAATATCAATACCAAATAGTTTCTAGGTTTAATCTATCTTTTATTTTATTTTAAAAAAATCATTTTCTTAAATTGTTGAAAAAAAAAAGAAAAGAGTTACTTTTTTTAGATTTTATTTTTATTTTGCTTTATTATTACCATTTTTTTCCTTGCAAAAAGAAAAAGAAAAAAATAAAAGAATTCCTTGTTGAGTTACTATTGCTGAAAGATTAAGTAACAAAGATGAAAAGAAATGATGGTACACGAAAGACTATTCTACACTAACATTTTAGAGTGCCACATCAAACACTAACAAAACAATAATATTATGTTCTTTGTATAATTTGTTTGTTTTTTTATTTGACATTGTTTATCCTAATGTCGTACCTTATTTGGCAGCCAGGAAGGTGATGTCATTTCCTATACCACATTTTCGGGATCTGCTCCACTTCGGAGTGGATTCTGAATTTTCTTTAATGCTTACAACTCGCTTTCAGACAATTACTTGATTTAACAATTAAGTTAAGATTAATTACATAAACATTAGAAATAAAAACGCATCCTTTTTCAACATGATATATTCATGGTAGAGCATAAGGAATTAAGGAAAGTTAGTGAGGAATGGATGAAAAAAACAATGGCCAAGTGTATGCTTGTAACAACATTGATTGCTACCATGGTTTTTGCTGCAGGCTTCACCTTGCCAGGCGGAAACAACTAAGAAAATGGAACTCCAATCTTTTTGAGAAGTAATTGGTTTTTGGTATTCTTCTTTTTAAATGCTATAGTTTCTAGGTTTAATCTATCTTTTATTTTATTTTTAAAAAAAGTCTGGTCATAACAAACACACATATAGTGAGAGCCCTTATGGTTATAACAAGAATCAAACAGCATATTGCTTTTATTTGTAGAGCAAACTTTTACATATAGCATAATAGTTGGATGATATGTACATGAATATATTTTTAAATATATATGTTGAATTACATGATATATAATTTCTTGTTTTAGTTCTTCCGTTACGCGAGTAAGTGAACAGCGGGGGACGTTAGAGTTGCAGAGCTTCTAGAGGCTTCTCGCAGATTCTCATCTGTTGGACGTTGGGTCGTTAGAATAAAATTTGTTACTGTATTTCCGTCTGTAGCCCTATCCGTTGAGAGAGGCGCAGTTTGGGGCTTTCAATGGTACTTTTTTCGGTATAAATCCTAACTAATAAACCAGAAAATATTTATTTTTGCATAAATCAGTTCAGTTCAACATTATTAGAAACTGAAGGGCCCATCTAAAACACAGAACTGTGCAATAGTGGGTTGCCAGCGGAAGCTTATAAGGCCAGGCTCTCCTGTCGCCTTACCCAATGTGGGACTGGATATTTTAACACTCCAACAAACATGCTTAATAAACTTTTTCAAGAACGAATGATACTAAGGTACATTGTTTAAAAAGAATCATCTTATGTTTAATCATTCATACGATGAAACAAAGCTCAGTTTGTAACGCAAATTCTAATAGTAAATGTTGTCAAGCCCATTAATATGTACAATTATTGTTGTCATCATAATCGAAGCAATTTTCTTTTTCTTATTATTTCAATTTTTGAAAAGCAATTTTCTCATTACCATTATGTTTTAATAGTTAACACTAACAAAATAACTTAAGTCATAATATAATAACTTCTACCCACACAATATGATTTGATTATTGAAAATACTTATTTAATTAAGTTAAATTATCGTGTGATGTTCAGGTTGAAAATCTTTATTACTCGAGAACAAGGAGTTATCATTATTCTTTTACTTCTAGTTTTCTGTAGAACCTTACCCTTTTTTTCTACAGTATGTTAATCATAAGCATTATCCTTATGTATTTATACAAAAATATTCTCTTCCTTTTTTTTTTCAAATGTTAAATAACTTTTCTCAAGTTATCATACATTGATTCAGAGCAAATGATGATTTAATTGTTGCAGCTACTTCCATGTTTTAGTTTAATTTCCAAATAACCTACAATCATCTTTGGTAGTTGAACACAATTAGGCGACGAATAATGGTTATTCATCAATTTAGGGTATTTAAAAATTGAGAATTCTTTGTACTAGTTTCTTTCATCTATCAACCTAATTAAGTATTTTATGTTTGTAATCACGTGTTTTCATTTTTCATCTGTTACAAGAAACAAGGCTCAAAAATGGAAGAAAATGATTTTAATATGCCCTTTAAAGAAGGCAAAAGGCAGGACGTCGAGACATCTTCACAAGTGAATCATATTCAAAGGCCAACTTCAGGGGAAGCTAGTGCTGGAGATGTGGACTTTCAGGCTCTATGGCCGCTATTTGTCAAAATTCAGCCCTCTTTAAGCTCTCTTCTACGGGATTTTACTGAGTGGCATGCATCCAAAATACTGCAAGGGCCAAGCTCCCACATAACTCAAGAACTTAGTTTGGATTCAAGGAAGCAAAGCTCCAACATGCCTAACGGAATTCGCACAGATGTAAAGAAGCCATTCCTTGATACGCCTAAAGTAATAGGCTCAAATGCAGATGGGCCAAGTCTTAGCATACCTCAAGAAACTGGGCCAGATGTAGGGGAACCGAAGTGTAACAAATCTCAAGGAGCTGGCTCAAATGTTGGGGAGCAAAGCATTGACACACATAAAGAAATTGGCTTAGATGCAAAGCAGCCAGACTCTGATGTACGTCACGAAACTTGCTCAAATATACATAATCCAAGCCGTGACATACCTCTAGACATTGGTTCAAAAGCTGAGAAGCCAAGCTTAGGCCAAACAAGTCTTGGTCCCAGCATGCATCAAGAAATGGGTTTAGGTGGAACGACATTGCCGCAAGTATCAGTGCAAATAGATGATGAGGATCGGGGCTCAATAGAAACTTATGAGAGTAGGTATCTAAATGCGATTTTAAATGATTTGGAATGTCTATACTAAGAAAATTCCCTACTACCCTTTATGTTTGGAAATGTTTTAGGCGAAGAAAACATTCCACTCCATGAGCGTGTTTGCCTCATTAAGGCTATCCTGGTAGGTGATTGGCCAGCTGCTAAGTCCACACTTCAAAAAAATCCAGACGCGGTTCGAACGCCCCTAAGTAGAAAGCGAAAAATTTTGCTTCACATTGCCATTGCAGGAAATCACGCAACTTTTGCAAAAGAACTGATAAAATTGATGAAACCGAAACACTTAATGTTGACAAATGATTTTGCACGAACAGCCCTTTTCTACGTTGCTGGATCAGGAAATGTTAATTGTGCTCAGGAGATGGTGAAAATGAATGACAAACTGCCATTCATTGATGATTTGGGTCATGATTTACCAATTCACATCGCAGTTCTAATGGGTCAATGAAATATGGTGCATTATCTATTATCTGTGATTCCTTTTAAACAACTTCTTCATCGTATGAACCTCCCTACTTATGTAATTGATACAGATATGTATGGTATGTCCTACATTTCACTATTTATGAGTGTGGGGTAATTAATTTACAAAGTTATAACAATAGTTTAATGATTGAATAGGAACTCTAATAGGACTTTAAATGTTTATAATTAAGATTTCATAAGATACTAGCCATTTCACTCTCCCATCATTGACAATGAAATGTAGATACACATACTAGTTGAATAAACCCACCACTTCTAATATTGTAATATTATTTCTTTCAACTAACCAAACTAATGTTCTTCTTCAACGAGCAGATATAGGGCTGGAAATTCTGAGAAAAGGTTCAACATTAGCAACTGCCAAAGATTCTTGGGACAAGACCACATTGGAATATTTGGCAGAAAAACCTCTTGCAATTGGCAGGACAATAGAACTACCACTTTGGAAAAAGTACTTAAAACTCTGGTATGTTTCTCTAGCCTAGACTTTCCTACTTGCAAGAGGTTTTATAAGTCAATAGAAAATTATTGTTGGGTTTACTTCAGTTATTTTGGAGCAAAAAAATAATCTCATTGAGTCTCATCCAAGTCTTAGATGATATTTCTCCATTAAGTGTTTTGGTAAATTGTAATAAGATAAACTATTTTCATTATTTTTCATGTACCAATTTGTTGATAAGTTTTAGCCATTTCTTATAGACACATCTTTATTTATTTATTTTCTCCTTCTATAAAGAACATTCAATTGTTTGCTTAATTTCATGTTTTACTTATATAATAATTCTTTTTCTTTTTCTTTTTCTTTTTCTTTTTTAAAATGGGCCACGTATCAACTGTATAGAATCTCTAACCCAAGTAACCCTTAAATTTTCTAATCCATAATGTCATTTTGTTTTGATATATCATGAATGAAATTGAACCCTTGTTTTAAGTCAATCCTATAAATAGCAATCATTAATATTTACCAAATTAACTTGGTAAAATACTTTTCAAATCGTAGGGTCCAAAGGAGCCTACAACAAAGTTCTCATGGAGACTTTTGCCCATCAACTAGTTGGAATAACTTTGGAGACAGATTCAAAAATTCCCAAAGGAACAATTTTTGAATCTCATTAACAAACAACTCTTTGTCCTTTATAATGCTGCCAAATTAGGGAATATAGAATTTTTTTTAACAATTATTACATGTTCCTATCCTAAATTCATATGGAAATGGGATGAAAATACGTTGAATCTACTTCAAGAGAAAGGGCATATGACTCCAAATATGCAAATTTGGTGTTCTTTCAACACTTCTTCTGTGCAATGTTAGTATTTTATGTATTTTGAAACATTTATGTGTAATATCATCATCTACAAATTTGAAAGTACAGAATACTAAACAGTAGCTTGCGAATGAAGAACAGTAACTCGGTAGTCTGTTTCAGTTGAGCCGGAAGAGTTGCGCCTGAGAGCTTCGGAATTTAGCAGAGGCGAAAATAGCTTTCTGGGAGTACAAGCTAAACTGAAGTAGACTTGCTTTTTGAAGTCTTTCTTTATTAATTCTGTTTTGTTTGTTAGTTTTGCTACTTCTAAAGCTCTTGGTTTTGGATAACAAAGTTTCACGTTGAAGTGAAAGTACGTAGGTCACTCGGCCCTGTTGCGAAGACCTACTGCATCAAGTCTTCGTTTAGAATTATCCATGTACTTGTCACTCCAATAATGCTGTTGCATGTGATCAGGTGGGAAAGAGGACAACGTTTCATCATTCTGGGAATCTTTGTTAATCTACATTTGGCCGAGTGGAAAAAGCACTGTGACCAATTTGATTATTGAATCGAAAAGCTGAAAGGTAGACTTGGACTTCGTTGATAGCTCCCTGCATGCTCCGATGAAAGCTCTCGTCCCTCAAGTTAATTTCAACGAGTCAGCCCCTCCGAATTGAAAATTAGAATTTGGTGGATGTATGGAACATGACAACGTGCAACCTTTTGTTCCAAGCTTGAGGAGTTTCGTTTATTGTATAAACTCACAAAATAAAGAGAGCTTGAAGAATTTATAAATAAAGGTAGATAAAACTAAAACAATGATCGAAAAGTTATTCAATAAAGATATGATCAAACAAGATCGCAAAAGGTAAAAGAAAGAATACCAGAGTTGCGACCAAAAAGATTGCAAGACTGTAACAAACATTAAGAAAAACATAACTAAAACTAAGACTCATAATATAGAAAGAAAAAACAGAAGCATCAAAGAAATGATGTAAGCACTATAAAGCATAACATAGCTTTGATTAAATTGGATTGAATGTTTTCCATACCGAAAGTATACAAATTGCAAGAAAAACTAAGTTCGACAAGACGCATAACAGTTGTAAATGAGATAAATCATGCCGTAAACTAAGGCAAGTGAAGCGAACCTACAGGTCCGGGGGACCCCCCTTTATTCTCTTTGAATGCTTCATAAACCAAACCTGCACCTTCTTGATTTGGTATTCGGTTCGGGATCTCCATACAGGCGGTTGCAACTTCCTCAAAGATTTGACATAACGCGTCTTCATACATTTATAAAAGCCGTATGTGCCTCTGTATGACCAGAACGTCCATTCACTTTCAACCGTGCATGTACCAACGGATTTCCACAATCTCCGTCATTGCAGCTTGCTACAAATAAATGGCCAATGCAGGAATTTTCGTCGGCACGCTGAACTGGACACGAGCCAGCTTCCTGGAACATTCGCTTCAACAACACCCATGTGCCTGGGCCGCCAACACTACTCATTACTTGACCAACCTCGTGCTTCATGATCGTCGGTATCCATGAACAATGTTAAAGACATGTTCTTTGTTTTCAGAAGCATGAGGGAACATTTGAAGACAATGACAGACACAGAAACCCAAAGCAAGCCGCCTGCGTCTTTCGGAAAGGGTTCCTACGTCTTGTAAAATCAAAAAGAATAGATATTTGTAATTATTAGTGCCAGTGCCACCCAATTAGCTTTAAGAGATAACACATTGATTAACCATGTGAGAGCCATGGATTAATTATTGATGTTCCCCCATCTCTATCATTTTGGTGCAGGGTGTAGCTGACCCTGGGCTTGCTGGTGACCGTACTTCTCCTCTCTTATCTTTCATGATTCCTTCAAACAATTTCAGCCGAACCCCTTCGCTTTTTTCCACTACAAAATCCGGTCTACAGGCAAGAAAAGGAGGAAAGATGACTAGAAAAGCAAGTGGTATACAGTTACTATAATATTTGGAATGTATCAAATGTATGTGAAGTTATCTATCAATGTAAATACAACATATATGTAACTTGTACACCTTTTATAGACGAGATAGGCCACTGGGCATCTTTTCAACAGTCTAAGATTCTCGGGTCGAGAGAATAACGTGTTATGTGCGAAAGACTATTATTTTCCTCTAGTCATTCAAAGGGCCACTCGATTTGTTACATGAAAGATCGTTGACTCCATTAGCTTTCTTGTGTGCGCAGGGACTGGCGATTTGCAGACTTGAGGAGCCATACTACTTGCATCGGCCCACGGTTTTTCTGGGTCCTGTGTGAAAAGTGACCCTAAGATTCTTCAGGACAAGTATCCGTAAAATCAGTTGACAAGATTTGAGCCTGTTTCAGATTCCATCTGCTTAAGTACAACAGTTTCTTCAATTTTTGAAGATTCAGCATGCAAAAGCTGATAACTAACATTCCGTGCGTGTTACTTTTTCTATTTTTATTTTTTTCTCTTTGTGAGGATTGTTTTTATGGTGTTATATGTTTCTGGATCTCATAACTAATAAGATCTCGTGAAGGAAGAACATGCCAGAGAGGATACAAGATCATGCTGAGTTTCTGTGGACCAACCCATAATGTTAGTAACGAACGATTCAGGGTAAGTTTAGAGTTGAAACATTTTCTTGCTAATGCCTATAACCCAGTTAAAGCCGAAGACTAAGTAGATGATTGACTCTCTCTTTACCTCGTGACGATCTTTCTTGATGTGGCAAAACTCGCATGAAGATATTTTATATGTATAGCGTCACTGATGATGGCGGCATCGGAAGGAATTCTTTAGTGGAATTCTTTAGTGGAATGCTTTGTCAATAATTGTTATCTATAAATTTGAGATATTTCCAAAAAAAAAAAAAAAACGAATGCTTAGTACTGTCATTCTTCATCTATTAACTTAATTAAGTATTATAGATTTTTAATTAGCTTTTAAGGTCAATATGTTTATTACCTCAAGAAGAAGCATAGCGGATCTGCACTGGTTGAAAGCGGAGGGTCATAGTGAAGGAGATATCGCTGATCCAGGGAAGCTCGCGTCAAGAAGAGGTAATACTAAAGATGCAGTCTGCCGGCTCTATAGACACTTTTCGTTAAAATTCAAACCTCTTTAGGCTCTCTTTTGCAATATTTAACTGACTGATATGTGCTCACACTCATGCCCAGATGCGCCATCCTCAAAGGATATCCTTCAATCCATCATTTCTTCTTGCTTGTCTCATGAGCAATTCAATGAACTTAGCTGATCTAGATATAACAAGATCATTCTGGTAGTCATGTTTTGAGAAACCTCAAGAAAGTAGCTCAGATACAGAGAAATCATAAGAAGAATTAGGAAAGATAGAAGTGGAAAAGTCAAGCTTAGGTAGGGTCGTCTTTTGTCTGCATGTGTTCATATTGATGTAACACATAAATGAGTTTCTCTTTTGCGGCCTATGTTCCGTTCCAAGTTGCCAATTCTGTATTTTTAAAATGGGTCAAGAAAGACCCAAAAGAACAAAAAAAAAAAAAGAAAAAAAAATTAAGGAAAAACGTGTTGCGTGGGCCACCATTGACGCTATATTGGATTGGCAGGATCGGAGGATTATATAAAGCAGGGCTGCAGCGGACACACAGGAAACTAGGTGACAGCTCTAAGAGGCCTCAAAGCTTACTTTCCAATGGCTTCTCAAAGCGAAACTAAGGTATAGAGTTGTTCTTGTGATTATGACTCAATTTTTTTCACAAGAGGATAGGAATGAAACGCCTGACCTATTGGACTCACAGGTCAGGGTTCTGGCTTACCACTAAGTTGGAGTCTCCTTTTTACTCTTTTCTTCTTTTTAAAATGTCAGAGACTACCCAATTTTCCTTTTCTCAGTACAATAATTCTTTCACTTGTATTTTCTGGGTAGGAATGTTGTCAATAATTAGTATCGAAAAATTTTAGATATTTCAAAAAAAAAAAAAGCTTAGTACTGTCATTCTTCATCCTTTAACTTAATTAAGTATTATATATTTTTAATTATCTGTTAATTCTTTATCGCAATAAACAATAGCTTTTAGTGACCCAAAAAGAACACAAAACGGAGTTGCACTCGTTGAAAGAGGAGGGTCACAGTGAAGGAGATGTAACTGGTCCAAGGAAGGCAACGTCAAGAACAGGTAATGTCAAGGATGTAGTCTCCACGATCTATAAACACTTTTCCGTAAAATTCAACCCTGTTTGAGCTCTCTTTTGCGATATTTAACTGACTGGCATGTGCTCCCATTCTTACCCAGATGCCGGACCACAAAAGGCTAAAGCAGTTGGACACGAGTCTCGATCCGAGTATAATATTGGAGGAACTGTTGTTGGAGGTAATGTCAAAGATGCGAGTCTTCAGGCTCGATAATCACTTTTCATTAAAATTCAGCCCTCTGCAATATCTAACTGACCAGCATATGCTGACACTGTTTAAGCGGGAATGGTCGGCGTGGTAACAGGCGGTTCAAACACTGTTACAAACTCAAGCTTAAGTCATTCTCGAAGAAGAGGTAATATCAAATATGCAAATCTTAGACTCTACAGTTACTTTTTTGTTTATTAAAAATTAGTTAATAAATTAAAAAAATAATTTTTACATTTAAATAACTTCTGTGTATCTTGTACTCTATAGTTACTTTATATGTATTAAAAACAGGTTCAAAAACTAATTGCTGAATTAGGAAGATAATTTTTATATTTCAATTACTTTTCTGATATTTAACTGGCTTCATGTGCTCATACTCACGCCCAGAAGTGGGACCAACAAAGCAACAGCCTGGGCCTGCGCGTGGACGGGAGACAGGGTCCGTGTATAATATTAGACCACAAATTCTAGGAGGTAATGTTTAAGATGCGAGTCTTCAGGCTTTATAATTACTTTTGGGTAAAATTCAGCCGTCTGCAATATTTAACTGACTAGCATATGCTCACACTATTTAAGCGGGAATTGTCGGTGTGGTAAGCGGTGGTACAAACACTATTGAGGACTCAACCCAAAGTCATCCTTGTAGAGAAGGTAATATCAAATATCTGAAGCTTAACACTCTACAGTTACTTTTTGTTTATTAAAAATTAGTTTGTGAATTAGAAAAATAATTTTTACATTTAAATAACTTCTACCACATTTAACTGATTGCCATTTACTCACACTATTACATAGACGACAGACAACAAAAGCAACAGCGTGATTGTAAAGGTATTTATAATATTCATCCACAAATTTTAGGGGTAATGTCAAAGTTGCAAGTATTCAAGCTTTATAATCACTTTTCTGTAAAATTCAACTCTCTTTAAGCTCTCTTATGCTATATTTAAACTGACTGTCAAGTGGTCATACTATTTAAGCGGGAATTGTCGGTCTGGTAAGCCGTGATGAAAACACAATAGAGATACCTATAAAAGCTAATTCTGCCATATTTAACTGACTGTCATGTGTCCATATGATAATAAGGGGGATCCACTAACTCAGATGCAAATAAGCGAAGACCAAGTGAAACTAGCGAGAGGTGGGAGAAGAAGAAGAGGGCTTCCGCAGGCAACATCTCAGCAGAAGGGGAGATTGGCTCCGATATAAAGCCAAAATGTAGTTTGGGCGTAAGGATTCCGCCAACAGGATTGGATACAGATGAGCCAAGCTCAAACGAAAAAGGTAATGTCAAAGATGGAGTCTTCAGGCTCTATAACCATTCTGCGTTAGTATTTAGTCCTCTTTATAGTTCCTTATGTGATATTTAACTCACTATCTTGCGTCCACACTATTACAAGGGTCAAGCTTTGAAGTATTTGTGGAAACTATTTCTAGTTCAGAGGAGCCATGCGCTGAGATACCTCCAAAATCTAAGTCACATGCAATGGAACCAAAGTCAAGTGGAACTGACAAGAGTGAGATGGTTGACATAGACAAAGCTGCACCCTTGGAGGAGAGTGGCCTCGAGATAGATCAAGAACGTGCTTTGGACGGAAACATAGTGCCACCAACATCGTTGCAGAAAGATGTAGAAGAGCCAAGCCTAATCAAAACTAATCCTTTGAGAAAAGGTAGTGTCAAAGATGCTAATCTTAGACTCTATAGTTACTTTTCATTTATTAGAAATAGGTTCAAAAACTACCTTATGAATTAAAAAAGTAATTTTTATATTCAAATATTATTTAAGAATTTTTTTAATGAAAAACTTTTGTCGTTTATATTTTTTCTTGTACTATGTAAACTTTTGACTCAAGTTGAATGAAATAGAATAGAATAAATACTCACGTATACTAAGTATATTTGATGATCTTAAAGTTAAATGAGGGTTAAAGAGAATTAATTGAAATTATAATATCATATTAAAAAACTTATAATCTAATCCAAAAATTAACTTGTTTGTTTAACATTGTTAAAATTCGACCCTCTTTAAGCTTTCCTCTATGCTATTTAACTAATTGTCATGTGTCCATGGAATTAGAAGGACTAGGCTTTGGGAAATCTAAAGAAGCTATCTTTAGTTCAGAGGAACCAAGCTCTAAAATCCCTCTAAAAACTAGTTCAGATGCAAAGGAGCAAAGATCAATTGGAACTGGCAAGAGTGAGATAGTTCTCACACAAGTGGTGGCATCACCAGATGATGGCAAGAGCAAGATGGTTTACAAAGATGAAGCCCCATCACTTGAGAAAGAAAATGCATTTTTGCAACTAGAATCATTGCAAATGGACAAAGAAGAGCCAAACTCAAACAAAGGTAATGAGAGTAAGTACTTAAATAAGTCATTGAGATCCTCTCAAATAAGATTAGTGAGAAGAATCCCTAACACCCTTTTTGTTTCCAAAGTTTCATGCCAAAAAGAAAATCCATCAGATAAGCTTGTGAGCGTAGTAGAGCCTACCACGGAAAGTGATTGGCTTACTACTAACTATGTACTTCAAGGATCCCACAATGCTATTCGAGCTTCCATTGATTCAGATACGCAAACAACTCTTCCCGTTACAGTGGTAGGTGTCCAAGAATCCCAAGAAAAAGCTAAAAGGTGGATGATAAGGAGGGCAAAATATCATATGATTGTGGCAGCAATGATTGTTTCATCGGCTTATGTTGCAATAGTTAGACCATCGGGTGAAAGTAATGCTAAGGGCTTTCCTCTTTTGGGAAGAGACTGGATTTCAGCATTTTTGGTATTAAATGCAATGGCATTTATATTATCTTCAACTTCAATATTGCTCTTCTTATCAGTTATTACGTCTCAATATGATATCAGAGATCTCTCATGGTTAAGGAGATGCTTGGTGCTTGGATTCATTACTCTTTTTACTGCCATGGCAGGAAAGCTACTTAGCTTTAGTGCAGAGTACTCCTTGATGTATCAAAGCAAAAGAAAGTATTTTCCTGCTATCATTATTGTTATTGTGCCAGCGATTCTTGGGTTTTGGCTAATGTATGTATGGGTTGGTAAAAATTCAATCGCTGCCCCTCCTGATGATAGCGATGGAGAAAGTTCAACTTCTAGGCCCCCAAGTGGAGATGGCAGTGTTGTTACAGGTTTAGCTCCATGTGTGTCAAACATAGAAGAGGGGCAAGAGGCGATAAGGCAGGACGAGGAAAGCGGGGGGAGGAGGAAGGGAGGGAGCATGTGGAGTATGTGGGGATGGGGTGGGGGAGGAGGGGGAGGAGGGGGAGGAGGGGGAGGAGGAGGAAGGGAAAGAGGAGAGTGTAAGTGGAGAGCAGAATTTTGCTTTGGTGCGGCAATATGGATTGCTTCTGGGGCTCGTACAGCAGAATTAACACCACCAGGTGAAAATAATGATGACGGCATTCCTAGGCTTTTGGAAAAAAAATGGTTTTCAATTTTCTCGGCATCAAATGAAATTGCATTTATGTTCTCTGTTATTTCGGCCATCATATTCTTCTCAATTTTTATGTTTCAAGATGACAATGGAGATTCCCGATGGTCAATGAGATGCATGAACTTTGGATTCGTTACTCTTTTCATTGCCATAGTAGGAATGGCATTCAACTTTACTGCAGTGCACTTTTTGACGTATCAAAGAAAACGAGCATGGCTTCCTATTACCATATTTTCCCTGACTTTTGTGGCAGTGATTTTGTCCATTGTAATTTTCCGGGGAATTTGGTCCTTTTTCCATGAACCACAGTCAACTCACCCTATCCCTGTGCAAACAGCGGAACAACCTGTGCATGCTATGGGTGCTCAACAAGGTGATCCACATTTGGGTAGTAGCAGTTCAGCGTTGTCCCCTGAAGCAGTGCAAGACACTGGAGAGGCTCAGAGTGAGTATGCTGAAAACGGAGATGGAACTTCATCTAGCCCTTCCGCTGGTTTTCCTCCACATCAAGGCCTACCAAAACAGGAAGTGCTCTCCCAGCAGCGCCATCGTCCTCTTTCTACAGCTTCGCATGCAGGTGCTGCAGCAACGCAATTCAAATGGTCTGGAAAAAGGATCGCTAATGGGTGCCAAACTGTTGCATGTTAAAGCCATGTAGGCAGTCAAATGTCCACGGAGGAGTCCATTGAAAGGGATATGTTGCTACGTAAGATAAAAGAGGTTATTCCTCTAACGCCTTTAATGGTTCCGGGAAACTCAGCTTACAGTTGTAACAGATTTCGGTTTGCAATTGTAGGTAATTCTGGATTCGAATAGTTATAAATAGGATAAGAGTACGTGTGTAGAAGGGAGCTTAGAGAAGAGAATTGAACTTGTAAACTAGGGATTCTTCCTGATTGAATAAAAATTCAGTTGCACTTTCCTCTCTTTATTGTCAAGATTGGAAACAGTCGAAGAAAGGCAAAGCCACATTTGGAAGAGGATTTCCTTCTTCTTGGTACCGTAACAAGAGCGGTGGCGCAGAGGTGCATTACAAACACATAGCAATTTTCAGCCCGTCAGTTTGTCAAGTGACTCCCTTAGATCTGTGGTAATTGGGTTAGATCTTTAATCAGCGAGTTTACCTGGTCAGGGGTTTAAATTTCTCTCACCTTCCTTGTCTTTCTGTGTTCTTGGCTAAAAGCCTGTTTCCGTGGTTTAGAACATTTTGAACAGAGAGTAATATATAACTCATCTATCACAAAGAGATTACAGTAATTTATAACAATAAACCGATAGCATAAATCATAGGACCTCACTTATACCTAATTCTAAGATCATGAAATCAAGGGGTTCACATTGTAAGACTCCGCGGACCCAGCATTCTCCTGCCGCGTGCACCCCGTTCTTAATCTTTCTTTGCACAGATTCAACTTTTAAGGAAATTTCAGATCATTATCAACTGCAAGAGCAAGGAAAAAGTGCCAGATATAATGACATTATGCGACCTGGAAAAATCGAGACCCGTATCTACCATACACTAACCAAAATCTTCTGGAGCTTCAAAACAAAAGGCAATAGCACAAAAGTTAAATTACACATGCTTCTCCAGTGTTCCTTTTCCTGGACTATTTCAACATTAGTATTTTGCAGAAAGATATCGAGAGTATAAAAAAAGTTTTTGAGGGAAAGAAAACAAGCACAACCCTTACCCAATGTGCCTGAATAGGTGTTGAGTGGGACACGGTTGTAACATGCAGCCATTGAAGCGTGGCTGGATGGGCATGGTGGGATGGGTATATATGTTGCCACACAAATATAAGGAGACGCTTCAAGAAAGAATACTTAAAACGAACAAAGAAATTTAGATGGAGTGGTGTGTTAGGAGATAATTATATCGGCTTGAGAACTTACAATGTGCAGTGATATTTATATGGGCATGTAGACCTAGTTAAGCAAAGTGAGAGGGCCACCGTTGCCATATAAATCACCAAACATTGCCATCCCAAAGGCAAGCAAATAACAAGACCAATACAAAGAAATAGAGAAAGCATACGGGAGCAGAAAGCACACAGGAGGATAAGTATTTACTTCAGAGACTCCAAACTTCACTTTGTGACGGATGGTATTCTGACAGTAAGTGGAGTCGAGCACATATTATCAATCTGTACAATTATTGTTCTCATGATGGTTGTAGCCATAATTACTTTCTCATAACTATCATTCTTTTGCTTCAATTTTTGGACAGGAATGTTATTTTATTACTTAAACATAACAAAACAACTTTTCTCAAAATTCTGATATATTGATTTCTGCATACATAATATGACGTGATTATTGCAAATACCTTTCTGATTTAGTTAAATTACCAAGTAACTTTCTAGCAAAATATCCTTAGTATTTGAGCACAATTAGATTATCAATAATTGTTACCCATAAATAGATGTTTTAAAACAGAGAATTTTTTGTAAAATCATCTTTCAATGTAACTAATTATTTTAAACACACAATTATGTATTAATTTATTTATTTTTTCTGTCATAGCAAATAATAGAAAAAAAAATGGAAGAGACATTTCCACGAACAACTGATCGCCAAGTGCCTTTTCCAAGAGAAGCCAATGCCGACAAAGGTGACAGGAACACATACACATAATTAGGTGATCCAACCACCAACATACCTCAAGAAACTAGCTTGTACACAAAAGATTCATACTCTGACATAACTGGATATAATGAGTTTGATGCAGTAGAACCAAGTTCAAGGGAAGGTGAGAAGAGTAATGTGATTAATGCAGACAAATGTGCGTCAGTGGGGGAGATTCATGTCTCTGGCTTATTGCTGACCATCTAAATCAACATTTTCCAGGCGCCCTTCGATCTCCCGTAACAACACTAGAGAAGGTGTCAGGACCTAGAAGACACTATATGGCCTCTCACAGGTACCCAAGATGCCGCAGATCTCTGGCACTACCCTGCGAGAAATAGGGGCCCATTTCATAGGCCCTATTACGTATCAGGACAAACTCCCCAGATGGTCCGAGAATTTCCGCACCAAATGCTGGAGATAAGGAGCGGCCCACAACTCGAACAAAAGACAAGCATATATAGTATAAGCCATCCACTTCATGTCTCTGAACCCTACCCAGGAGCTCAATTTGCAAAATTCCACCAACGCAAATAATAGGTTTTGGAAGCTTAAATCTCTGTATCTCACTTTTCTGTGCCATTGGGAATTCTTGTGAAGTGTAGGTCCATATGAACCTCTCATCAGGAGACCCAGAGGAACGGCAACGCACGTCAGCACAACTTCTGCAATAAGCCACAGTAGAATATACAGGTAAACCTTGGAAAGGGCATATGTTGATTTCATTAATAACACAAAACTGACTGTCCAACTTGTATGTTAGTGTCTCAGGCACCTCAGGATTGCTTTGTCCTTTACTAGACCAGTAGAAAGCTTGACATTGTGTCAAAGTATGATCAAGTCTTTGTGTCAAAGAAGCACAAATTGCTCTTGCAATGCAATCCGAACCACAAAATGATGAACAAACTCGAGCTAAATAAGCATAGGCCCTGTGATCCTTTTCCAAAGCTTTCCATTCGTCTGAACAGCTAGATTCAACTGTAGGCTTTATTGCAGCACTTTTTTGATCTCTCTAACACCAGCAACTCTTGACAACTGAGGAATCATGCTCACACACAACTGCTGCCAAAGACCATTTGCAATTACAAAATGTCGCCAAGACCGAGAGACAGTACTGGCACGGACAAGATCAGATGGATCCTCCAAATACGTTAGAATCTTTGACGAGAAGTCGCAGCCGAGCCGCTCCAAGAAATCCATACATGTTTCCATATCAAGTAATCACTGCAAATGATCAGCCAAATCCAGCTGTTTTTTAAGGCTTCGTAACACCTAAATACCAAAGAAGAAAACAATATGAAAATTATTAAGATAAGAAACCTAAAGCTTCTTTAATTATAAAAACTAAGCTAAGATTTCAATCTCTTCAATAAGCATATTTCTTCCTTTCCTTATTACTTTTTGTTATAGCTTAATTCTTAACTCAGTATGATTGAATTTTAGATTCCCAAAACTATTGGGTTTTATATTCCTAAATCAACTAAATTCTTGACTCTTATTATAACTAAGGTTTTGACTATTTCAAATCATAAACTTTATTTAAAAAAAAATAAAACATAATTATCTAATAAATTTTTCAGTCCATTAATTTCACTATGTTTTGTAATATGGCTAATAAATTAGAGTGTTGTTATCAAGTGATTTCGTTAAGTGATGCATACAAAAACCCTAAATATTTATCAAATAATAAATTTTTCCTTGTCTTAGGTTTCAAAGGGCTTTAGGAAGCTCATATAGAAAGAGGAGAAGCTTCGGAATTATTTTACCCCCTTTGGACATACATTCAAGAATTGCCAGCGGAAGATTTTTCAGAGTTCGTTGACCAACAACTCTCCACAATACATGCTGCCGTAGAAATGGGCAATGTCAAATTTTTAAAAATTATTACAAGTGATTGTCCTGATCTTACACTGAAAATTAACGGAGATGGCAATATGTTAATTCGCGTTGCTACTTTAAACCGGCAAAAGGATGTCTTCCGTTTACCACGTAAGAGGGTTTCCTTGTTAAAACTTGCAAGCGCCGACGACTCAGAAGGAAACAATATATTGCACCTTACTGGGATCTTGGCTCCTCTTGACATAATAAATATGATATCAAGAGAAGCCCTTCAAATACAAGAAGATCTGTTGTATATTGTTAATAAGGGCCCAGCCCCCACAAAAGAGCTCATACTCAAGCCGGTACCGATATGAGATGGGATGAGCACTTCCAACATGCCCCCTCTCCTTATTGGTAAAAGGTGAACATAGGTTAAATAAACAAGACCATCTAGGCCCAACACCAAACACGAACTTAAACCTGACTCTGATACCATGTTAAAAAGGGCACAACCCCCACAAAAGAGCTTTATTAAAAGGGAGATTTTCCACTTAATAAGACTTATACTCAAACCCTCCAGTACCGGTGTGGGATGGGATGAGCACTTCCAACATATATTAAACCAAAAGCAGAGTGGGATACTATTGTTGTAATTCTAGAATGTTTTAGGCTATGCAGCATTTGGGCTTTAAGAATTTTTGAGGTCACATTCGTTTCATTTTATTGCTTTTGTGAGAGAAAATTTTGGATGTATTTCTCATCTAAGATGTTCATGCCATGATTAAATTAAGTGTACCATCTCATTAGATATTGCACTTATTACGACTGTCTTCTTATTTGGTTTTTTGTTTCTCACTGTATTTAAGGCACTTAATATTGTCGATTTAACATTTCAAGATGAAGACCCAGAGTGGCCGTACGAAAACCAAGATTCCACGTTGCTTTCAAGGAGACTATCGAGCAAAAGCAATAATGAGTCACAAAAAGTAACAAAAATAACAAATTATGACGCCAAATTTTATTATAAAAAAAATTAGTCACATATTCAAAATATACGTTTGCAGTTCCATTGGTACTTCCTTTATCCTACTGAGGCCCACATTTTTGCATTTACATCACGTGCAGTCAAAGGCCCACGTCTCCAACATCAAAAACTTGCGGATTAGCGGGTATTCCAACATGGATAATGTATGCCTGGAGGCCTATTAGAGCAACGAAGATATAAAGGACTTGAAGCCCACGCTGGAGGTCTTCTTTCTTGACGCCACATTCATTACACGTAGTATTGAACTTTCAAAAAAAAAATTTATTAGATAGCAAGGGTTAGGACTTTAAGGTCATATACACAATAGCTTTGTCACTAAATTATTGATCCGAGTTCTGACTTTTAGCATATAATAAGCAAAAGTCTAACTAAAGCACAAGGTAGCGAAGGTTCACATTGGAGGCTTGAAGCAACTATTAGGAATATGATATATATTTTATTTTTATATTATTTTTATGATTGAAAAAAATAAAATAGTTACAAAATATTTTTACGTATAAAAAATTTTGTGTCCTAAATTAAATAAATATGAGGTTATTTTTTATAATATTTATTTGTAAAATATGCATTATACTTAACTTTATATATTACATTTGGGAATAAGTTTATTTTATTCCCCATTCTGATAACATTTTACAACAAAGAGAAATAAAAAAAATAAAGAGATAGGCATAAGCTTTCACTTGTTAAGTATTAGAAATAGATCCATAATTTAACCTAAAAATTAGTTAATGAGTTAAGAGAATTTTCTTTTATATTTAAACACTATCCAATAATCATATTTTTTTAAGTGAGGCTTTTGTCTCCAACACTTTCCCATATGTTGAGTATATATTGGACTCAAGGTTAACTCCAGTGAAATAGATACCCTTTGTATACAAAGTATATCTTAAGGGCTTAAAGATAAACAGAAGTTATAGTAGATCAACTTAAGTTTTAGTACCATATTAAAAATAGGCCCATAATCTAACCCTAAAGCTAGCTCATAGTTATGAAACATTTTTTATATTTAAATACTACTAAAATCTTATCTTTTTCATGTGAAATTTTCATCATCTATAGTAAGCATAAAATACCTTCCAATGCATTTCGCTCTAGATTATATTCATCATGATCAAGAAGATAAATTCACTAAGGACACTAGAAATAAATCCCGTTACAGCTGTTATAAATGCATTTTATATAATAAATAAATTATCCAAAATAATCAAAGAAGATGTGTAAGAAATATAAACGATTATACTGGTCCACAAATGAGAAACCAAAGAACTAAGGTATTTTGTAGAACGAGTGAGATTAAGAAAGAGTTGGCACACAGACAACCAGCCCCAGACAAGTTGCAACTCACTAGAGTTAAAATTGTGAATCTCCGACTTTTCAGCACCCTATTGGATTACACATATTTTGAAAGACTTAAAGCTATCCTTTAAAGACAAACTATGGAAATTTTACTTTGCCAGACATATAAAATAAGATGATTGTGTCAAGAGCGCCAATGGGCATAGATATCACGACAATTTTAGCCTTTGAATGTTATATTAAAATAATAATTATTTTTATCGTGTTTCTTCATCTTAAATATAAAAACACTAGTAATGAAGTATCATATCTAAACTTAAACTTCATCACCGTTTCGGAGACTCAAGAGTAAAAGTTGATAATGCAAGTTAGAAAGGCAAACGACAGACTTCAAATCTTCATCAAAAGCAAGAGCGTGAGACTGGGCCAGTTCACAAAACAGAATAAAGATGCTAAAAGGAGCACCCGCCAACTTTGATAAACAAAAGGTAAGGGTAATCCACTGGGAAAAAGAAACGTCGCAATGATTCCTTTCCTCACAGTAAAATCTTAATGGGTGCAGATTCATGTCTTCAAGTTTTTCCTATAACTTGTCAAAAAAAAGTCATTTACAATTTTTTTTTTAAGAAGAAGCAATCATTCTTACTGATTCTGATACCTTAGCATTATAGCTTTCAAGAAAGATAGAAAAAATAAAGCAGAAAAAGGAAATGAGTGGGAGCAAGCACTGCCCGATGAAGCCACAAAGCTGAGGTAGGTAGGGACGATGGGATGAATGTATGAAGCACCAAGACAAAGAGCACTACGAATCAATCCCGGAACTTAAACAAAATTCCGGCACGAGGAAGAAGAATATCAGACAAATGCACCAGACCGAGCTGTAGGCTACTTTTTCCTTTATTTTATCAAAACGACCACCAAGATAATTTCTGGGTGAAAACGAGTTCAGTGGCTGCGTTTTAACTCAGATCCAGTGTTCTTTTCTGACGACTATTGTTGTCATAGCAGATTCCTCATTTCTCCCTGGTGCAACAGACACATATAGTGACGGCCTTTATAGTTATAACAAGTATCGTACAGTATATTACTTTTATTTGTAGAGCAAACCTTTACGTATAGCACGGCATCATTATAGTCCACTCATGCATAGTTTAGGCTTATCAAAATATCATACAAATACTAACAATCATAACAATTAGATGATATGTACATTAATGTATGTGCAATTATATCTGTTGGGTTCTTGTTTTTAAATAAAGTTTGAGATTTGCAATCTTAGTATCTATTGATTCTGTTATTTAGATATTTATTCCTTAGTATTTTCAATGTTATTATATTTTAGAAGTGATGGTAAATATTAATCTATAGAAATTCAAAATATGATTAACTTAATTCGAAAGAATGCTTAGCACTTTAAAAGTTTTATGAGGTAAAATATTTTAAGAATCATGCAAAATATTGATCCAAAAGAACAAAAAAAATTTTAAAAAAAGAAAAAAGATAAAGAAATTTAGGAAGAAACAAGAAGGTAGTTGGTGGTATATTAAAAGTCATGTTTTATGGGCGTAGGTAAGAATGCAGGACATAGACTAAGTTTATTTGGACATTTGATAAATCTTAAAACAAAATGAAACTTTAGATTCTCTTCAACGCAAACGACTAGCTATGGGTCAGTATTCTTTTATTGATTGCCAATGACCGAACTTCATTGCTTTTTTTCTTCCATATCTGCGTAGCATTTCTCTCGTGGTGCTTCATATTTTAAGCCAGTACTTTGTACATTTTCTAGAAGAAAGTGAATGAAATCCATAGCAACAGCAATAAAAAAGGAACAATATGTAAATGATGAAGGGTTAATGCGGTGTCATTGTCCCGCTAAAGTTGGCTTACAACCCATGATCAATAACACATAGTAATCATCTTTAAGTGTGGACTCTATCTAGCAGCTGAATCACCCGAATTAATGCAGTAATTCACGGAAATAACATATACTATAATTTAATATATTAATACACAATCTGTGCAGGAAGCAGCTCTACCCGGTCTTCATCGTGTTGCTCAGCCACTGTCCGGGGCGAACGATTATGCCATCTGGGCTCGTGATTTCCAGCGGGCTTTCATCACCAAGGACAACAAAGTTTTCCTGGATGAGACTGTCCCCCTTCCAACGGACGACCACCTGGCTCAACAATGGTGAAAATGTTCCGAGCTTGTCCACACATGGATTGCCAACTGTATCAAGCTAGACGTTGCAATCGCTCTCCCTCTGACCAAAGATGCTTGGGTCATGTGGTTGAATATCTTTGAGATGTTCGGACGGCGATCACAGAACTAAAATAGGGCAACCCAACTTTCCCCCTTTCAGTTGGGTTTCGTTTTGCCTAATTTTTCACACCTATAACCCCACTAAACATCCGAATATACCAGAGTATCTACAATGAATGCAGCAAGAGAACGAATCTCTGCAGGAGTAGCAAAGGAAAAGAAACATGCATGTCCCATATGCAGGGCTGAAGGAGGGCTGACACAAGATCAATCCATCACCCGACCAAACCAAAATGGGCCACATGACCCTTGACCCATGATCAACTAATACTTATATCCTTATGTTGTAGTTATCTGGCTGATGGAAAAGGATTTGCGTGCTACTTGAAATTGGAATTCATGAAATCAATATAACAATCAAGAGGACATGACCCTATCAGTGAAAACTTCATATAAGACCAGAAAGAGCAAGTTTAAAAGATTCTTTGCCTTACCTCAATCAGCTTGACTTAACATGCACCTCAATTATGTCATTATCCTCCACACCAAGATCATCGGGGGTTGCTGTTGGACTTATTTTATTCCCATCAAAGCAGAACACGAAGTTTTGTACATCAAGCTTCACTTTATCCGCATACATTCTGAAACGCCGCTCAAGACTATCATCCTGTGAGATTAGAAAAACTATACTTATAATTGATGTTGTCGAATACATCAAAAATATAAAACATAAAGCAGTTGCCAAACAAATTAGCTCGTGTTCTTAGCCCAGGCAAAAAAGGAAAATATATATACAATTGAACAAAATATTAGATCAAGTTGTACATCACAGATAACTATCAAATTCTCTTATGATTTTCTGTTCATTCTGCCACAATTCATTATTGATGTTCAGAAACAACCTGACGCCCTAGATTGATAACAGCCCTACGGTTTGAACCCATACGCTATCCAGCTATCAGAGTACATTACCTTATTACACAGAAAAATATATAATTTCTCTACAGTTACAAAACTGATTGACTGATATCCATAGTAATCCATGTAAAGAGCAGAAAGTTTAGTACGCGGGAATGTTTATTCCATTCTTCTCAATCTTGAGTAAAATTTATACTTGATATGTAAGAGAGTATTAAGGACCAAAGTTTTACATTAACAAAAAATTTTAATTAATGTTAAATATAAAAGTTATTTTTTCAATTCATGAGTTAATTTTTAAACTTTTTAGAAATGTGACTATTGAATCTAAGATTCGCATCTTTGATATTACCTATTGTCAAAGAAAAAAATGTACCCCGAGACCTCTCGTGGCACCATCCTTGCCAAAATTTCAAGAAGATATGATTTCCTCGAGAAGTTACCTAGAAAGATTTATCAATATTAAAATATTTTTTTCTCAATTTGTCCCATTGAATCATGGGATAAAGACCAGAGGTTTCACATTTTAATTTTTAAATTGTACTATAATCATGTAGCAAATCTTCCTCACATCTTTCGACATTAATTAAGATTCTTTGCATCAAACTAAGGAATAATGTTGCCTGCTTTAGTACTTTCATTTGCAAATAGTAATTACAAATTGAGGAAGTCTTGGCTTAATATTTTCTTATCATAAGGGCTGCATGCGCTCAATTGGATGCTCGAGAATTATGAATATTAGAAAGAAGGAAAAAGAAGAAAACTTTTGTGCATACGAGGGTTGTACGATGCAAAATATTGACTCTAAACTCGGACAATTCTGATAAGTTTTCAAAACAGAATAATGTGAAACGAACAAGTTTCCATTTTCATTTCAAAATATTTTCTCATTGACTCAAAGTGAGGATTAACACTACTGCTGGAAAGATACGAAAAGTAAAAAATAAAATAATTATTTTTTTGGTAGCTTGAATTATCCAAATGCTAAGTACACATTAATTTTAGTCCAAACAAATCATTCAGCACCAAAGCACCATGAGAAAAATGTGCTAAAAGAAATATGATTGAAATTAGCTTATGGAAAACCATACAACAACTAGTGCTTTATTTGCCTACAAAACCCTAGAGTATCTCAAATCCAAAACTTGTGAAAACATTTAAAGAGCCATAAGGGAAAAATTACGACTCTTCAATGGCATGTATGAACTCTTAGGCAACCTCTTCATTTCCGACCCACCGTGGTCTCGCTAGATGGGATGTTAGTTGTAGGTATGTGGTTTGTTGTACTTAAATCTCCAAATATTAGGATGATGAACTTAGAGATTTAGGTATAATTTGTATTTCATTTTACAAACTTGAATCAACCACTATTGAAGAAATTTGCAAGCAATCTTACAACTCTTTAATGGCAGCCACAAACTCTCAGGCAACCTCTTCATCTTTGACCCATCGTGATCTCATTAGATGGGACATTAGTTATCGGTACGTGGTTTGCTATACTTAAATCTCCATAGATTAGGATGATGAATTTAGAGATTTGGGTATAATTTGTATTTCATTTTACATACCCAAATCAACCATTTTTGAAGAAATCTGCAAGCAATCTTATGACTCTTCAATGGCATCCATGAACTCTCAAGTAGCCTCTTCATCTTTGATCTGCCATGATCTCACTTGATAGGACATTAGCTATAGTTATGTGGTTTGCTATACCTAAATCTTTATAGATCCTGCTGAACATCAACAATATTATCTATCTGAGTGCACTATTATTTGCATATTATTGGTCATTCTAAATGAATATCATGCTGAATATCACTTTCAACTTGTTATGGCAATTATCTTTGTGGATCATTTAAAGGAATTAGATCAATATTAATACCAATCTTAGAGCCTTATGACATATTCTTATCTTTTTGGCCAATATTTGTTATATTTTAATTCTAAAAAAATACAACATTATGACTCCTCATAATTTTCTTCACAGTTAGATCATAAAACCTGTAGCCAAACCAAACTCTATCTATGAGGAAATACTAAAACATCAACAATGTATTTTGATTGTAAATACCATAATCAACAAAAGTGAATTTTTACATGGAAAAACTCTTCCATTGTAAAGGATAAAAACCATAGGACCGATCACGGAGTTCACCCAAATCTCCACTATATAAATTATTAGGTTTATAACCCAATCAAGTCCTTAACAATAGCAATAAGATAAGATTTACTGATTCAATAACAATAGAATCATCAATTGATAGTTAAGAACAAGTTGCAAAATATCAACTTAACCAAGAAAAGTTAGAGAAAAATCATCCAGATTTTCAACCAAGATCTGCTAATTTAAAGAGCTCCAAATGATGATCCAATCGTTACAATGAAGAAATCTACTGTGAAAAAATCAGCTCAATTGAACCACTGATTGACCTTAATCAACTGTTTGATCAACTGTTATGTAGAGCTTCTAATTCCTACAAAATTAAACTCTTTTTCTTTTAACGGCCACTCTTAAGAAAAAACCTTTTTTAAAAAAAATTTTAAACCTTAGGACAACATTACCCTAATAGGACCTAATAATAAATCCCGAATATGAGCTAGACCAACCCAACAAGAAGATATATATGATTTTTAAAAGAAAAAATTCATTGTTTTTGAACCTTGTTTTAGAAGAACAAGATAACTCTTTTTTGTTAAAAAAAACCTTGTATTGTTAATAATGTATCTTAAATGAAAAGAAATGATTCGATTTTTCTCAATTTTTTATTGGATCTTCTTTAATAAACTTATTCCATCCGTAAAAGTTAAAATTGGAAGAGCAAATCTAGTTTACCATTTGGATTGAAGTTAAATTCAAAGCATAATATTTATTTTTCCTTCTTTGATACAAATTCAATCATATAGCTCATGTTTGTATTTTATGGTTATCTCGGTTGTGGAAGATGGCTTGGGAAGTACTCTACTCCACTTAGTTTTACGAAGAAGAAGAATTCACATATAATTCATTTGCATATTATTTTGTATGTATATTTTTTTTTAGTCAATTATTCTGGAAGAAACTCAAGAGAAAGTATTTTACAAGGATTCATTGTTATGTATAAAGAAGAATACATAATTTCTAAAGTTTGGTTGTGTTTAGGATAAATCATTGGAATTTTCTATATTAGTGTCTATAAATTTTATCAAGTAAATATATTTTAACTTATTATTTATTAAATTTTAGTTTAAATTTTGAAAAATCACAAGAGATTGTCAAAAATCTTAATAATGAAGAAAAAAGAAAGATCACATCAGTGTTGCGTAGCTTTAACGTTTAAGGGCGTAGGCTAAGGTGAGTAAATTCAATTCATTTCATCACAAAATGCATCTTTTTATCTCCAAACAAGACTGAACGCTCAATGCGATTGCATACTTCTAACATTGTTTATCCACATGTTATATTTCCCACGATAGACCCAAAGGGGTTAGATTTTTATTTTTCATAGAAATATAAGTTTGCATTAATAAAATATAGTATATAAAAGTATAGGAGCATACCCCTATATTAAAAGAATTGCAAAAACTACAAAAAGATGGAGGTTGGAAGCTTCTAAATTTTACTCAAAATAATATTTTCCTATAAGAATTTTATATTTTGAAAGAAAGAAGTTCTCCTTCATACAATTTTTCTTACTTTAACTAACAAGATTAGAATGTCAATATAAAATCGTCTTTTATTTTTTTCTTTTCATATATAATAAATGCAAGTTAAAAAAAATATCTTAAAAACTTTTGCAGTCAAATCCTTTCATTTAATTATTCTAATCATCCATTGTAATTTTTTATTCCATCCTCCAACATGATGTAGAATTCCATTCTAAGTAAGGATAGTTTTCTGAATCATCCTTATTCGTATAAATTAAAAACAAAAAAGATGACTTTTGTTTTCAACTTAGGACTAACAAAAATCACAATACAAGTTAATTGAAGGAAGCCATTGTAACATTTTTTCAAATTAGCTATCCAATGAAGTTATATTTGTTGATGGCACCAGTCTAAATTATATCATAATAATTGACCTTTTCATTAACTGGTTGAAGATCTTGATAAATTTCTTTATAATAATAGGTAGACCTATAAAAAATTGACATTAGAGTAAGTCTTAGTTTAAGAAGACCTCTCCAACTCCATATCATGAAACCTTTTATATCAACCTACATTATTAAATTTTTTTTATAATTTGTATTGTGAATCCACTTATTCTATAAAGAAGCTTCTAGGAGATTGATGAAATTTCAAAATATATGTCCGAAAAGAACTTTATTTCAAAATTTAAGATTTACTAACCCCAATCTCTCTTGCTTCTTTGGTAGGTAAACGTTTTTCAAACTACTTTGTAGGAACATTGTGTATTTGTACTACTTGTCTATAGAAAGTCCTTGAAATTTGAAATCTATATTTACGGAAGTTGGCCCACTTTAACACTTCCGACAAGCTTTCAAACACTGTATTGGTGTGATGATTAAGTTGATGTTAAAATATCAATGCCCTGCAAGCATTTGTCGATTAGAAATATCAGAAAACAACTGCTAAAGGTAGTAAGCCAAAAAGTGAGTGTTTCAATTACCATTGTTATTTTATTGGTGAGCAATAGGCCGACCACGATGCCAATTTTTCTAACAAATTTTTGACTATCAGGCACGCGTTCTAACTTTTCAGCATAGTAGTCGTTCTTTCATCATCCCTTCAACAACTCCTCTTTCTTTTTCCCAGTATTGCTTATTAAATATCAATAAACAAAGACTAATGCTCTTTTCTCTTCGTCTTCTCCAAATCTATAAGCTGTAGGAGTAGCATATCTCCCATGGTGCTCCATATTTGTTAAAGAAATTGGATGAAATCAGCAATGAGAAAACGAAAGAAGATCAGTAAGTTTGTCAAAAATGATGGGTTCATTGCCTCGGAACTGTGAGTGGGGACTTATCTAGCCATTAGGTTTTAAGGTTCGTGGGAGGAAGACTGACAGGATCATAATGCCTTTATTCCGAGTACTTCCTTTCCATTTGTAGTTATATGTTCATTTTGCAAGCATCTACTTATGAAACGTATCTCTTGGTATTCATGTCTTGGTCTTCCTAAGAATGTCTTTTAATTTAAATATCAAGAATGTTTTCGGTGGGATGTTTGTTGTTGACAAGTCTCTTTGATCTGAATACCAAGAAAGTTTTAGGTGAATGTTAGAATTCTTGGGATTCTTGAATCTTTTTAAGGCTTATGACCAACTTTCAAATCTTATCTTGGTTGGATAACTAGGTTAACCTTAAAATATCACTGCCTCGCACGCGTTGTCGGCTTAAATAGTGTCAGAAACTGTCTCGACATACTTGCACCAAAAACAACAGGCCCTTACCATGATCGCTCGACTTTTATCGTCTTGAGTCCAAAAGTTGAGTGTTCGCATAACCATTACGATTTCTTTGGTCCGATGTTCGACGCTCTTTCTCTTTCTTCCCTACAATATATAAATCATAGGCTTGGTACTTTGGTATTGATGCTCCATATTATGCTTATAATTTGTAAATTTGGTCGAAGGAAGTGACTGAAACACCAAAAGAAAAAAATGGATAAGTTTGTCAAAAATCAATGCCAACCTTTAGGTTATGGAAGAAAACGCCTTTATCTAAAGGAATTATCGCTGGAAATTATATTCTGACATGAATAAGAATCTTTTGGTAGAATGTCATGTTGAAAAGCACATATCATAAATTGCCATCACCCTTATAATATTTTGAAAATTAAAAATTACGGAGATGAAGATCATCTCATCTATGGTTGCTGTTCATCCCCTAATTAAATGTTCTCAACATAATATCATGTCCATACGATATCAACGCAATTATGTTCTACTTAGGTCTTTCAAAGGAAAGAACACATGGAGAAAAAATAAAAGGAACAGAGAGCTATTCACATGCTTAATCAAATGGCGACGCTAAGACATATTCTCTCTGTTCCATGTCCTACAGCAGGATTCTCCCTGTACTTGTCCTACTGAGCAACTCAAGGAACAGGGATGATTATTTCGGCTACCAAGTTTATGTTAAGAAAAATTGATACAGATAGATAAAATTCTGGTCAACTGGTGTCAATAAACTGTAATTAGTTTGTCATCCCGACTTAATAATTTTTCTTTTTAGTATTTTCATTACATCCTTTAACTTTTACTTTTGCCTAAGTAGGCTTTTTTCTTAGAACAAATTTCAACCTTGAATTTCTTTTTGTATAATGTTGTCCTCTTGGTTACGGAAAACGGGTAGACGAATGGACGTTGAGTTCATTTTTTAATAACTTAAAAACTGACATACCGTAAAATATTTTAAGAATTGTTAAAAATCTTGACTCATAATGGAAAGAGAAAAAGCATCACGTGACATGTTGCATAAAACATGAATAACTTATTTTGACCTAAAATTTTACAAAAACGTTCGAAACAAAAACGACAAAATTGCATGATGCTCCTGCAAAGCCGGGTATCAAAACCTAGGAATTCCTTGTCCACTCAACAGGTTTCCCATTATCATTGTTTTTTTATTAGTTAACAATAACCAAGCGTCAGTGCACCTTTCATTCTTTAAATGGATCCCTTTAGGTACAAACAAGAATGAACATTCCATGTGGTTGCTTGCATACTTTTGACATTGTTTGTCGCGTGCAGCCACGAAGGGCATAGAATTTAATATTCTCTGATATCTCAATTTACGAACTTCGGTCCACTTCCAAGTAGATTCGACTCTTTTAACGCTTACTGTTGAAGAACGAGGGCTCGCTCGTGCCAAAAAGAGTCTTATCCGGCTGTCATAGAATAGAATAGGACCAGAAGAGCCCATCACGCTAAAGACACGCACGTCGGACAATGCATTTAAAAAATAGCAAGTGGTTCCTAACCATGCTTCGATTAGAGTAAATGCTTGTCTAGCGTGCTTGTCTTTGGTCACTGCAAATCCCTTGGTAGAATATTCGAGTAGTGATAAAGCATTCGTTTTTCAACACTTTGACCAGCTTCAAACATCATCCTTGTTTGCTAATTAAATTGACCTTAAAAATACCACTCCCCCATGCATTTCAATTAAAAACCATAAGAAGACAACTCGACATACTCCACCAAAAAGTGAGTCTTCTCATTAGTATTTATTGTTTTGTTAGCTTGACGCTCGATGCTTTTTTACTGCCTTCTTTGCAATCTATAACTCCTAAGTTTGGTATTTGTGTCATGGTGCTCCATATTATGCTTCTACGCAGTAAATTTGCAGAAAAGAGCAAATGAAACGCCGATAGAAAAATGTTGGCGATTACGACTCTATTTGGATTCCTTAGCCTCATGAAAGAAAACTTGATAGGCGAAAGTTACATAATGCCTTTAATTAAAGCACTCCAGTTTTTTTCTTTTTTTTTTTCCTTCTTTTTATTAATCTATAATTTCCAAACATCTACCTTTATAAGTTATCTCAAGGAATTCGTGTATCAATCTTCCTTAAAAGTTTTATGTATTTTTGTAGTTAAGATCATATTTTGATTTAACTATGAAGAAAATCTATGGGGATGTTATGTTTGAAAGCTCATATTTTAAATCATCATCACACATATAATTTTTCCAAATATGCAAAGCAATATAGCAGAAATGATGATAATTTCGGTATGGTTGTTACTTTTTTTGTTAATCAAACTAATTATTCTAGACATAATATCATTCTTGTTCAGTATCAACGCTCATCTAATTAATTATTCTAGACATAATATCTTTCTCATTCAATATCAGCACTCATCAAATTAATTATTCTAGACATAATATCATGCTCATTTAGTATCAGCACAGTTATTTTCTACTTGTTTTTCAAAGGAAGAAGGAAAAGGAAAAACGAACAAAGTTCTATTAACTTGTTAGAAAGCCTAAAACAAACCAAATAACTAACTTATGAGTTAGAGAATAATTCTTTTTATTTAAATTTTACCTTAGGATTATATGCTTAGATGGAAGGCCATGGTAACCAACACCTCCATTTATATTGAGAGATCGTTTTCTTCAATGCCTTTTAACCCTATAAAATGTGCTCGACATGGTAAAGAAACTGTTGGTGGTACCAAAGGATACCCTCCGATACTACGAAGCTATTAGAAATGATAAACGTTTAACTTAATTATAATTGTTACTATTATTATTATTTCCATTTGCTTTGAATGAAAAGTTTATATTTGTTAGGACCCAAATGCTAGCGACAATTCACATTTTGACCTTTGGGAGATTTTTTCCCAACGCGAAAGGGGAACCAAAGATTAGAGACGTTAGGGTAATTTGCTTGATCAGGATCTATCTAGCAATTGGATTCTTTGGTGGAAATAGATTTACATAATGACTTTAAATCAAATACATTTTTTTCATCTTAATTCCGTAATTTGCAAGCATCTACCCATATAATTGTCCCAAAGAATTTTTGTATAAATCTTCCTTAACAATTCGTGAATATACTTGTCGTTGAAATTATATCGTGTTCAAAGGCCCATATCGTAAACTGCGATCACGCGTAAAAATATTTCCTGATGTGTAAATTATTGAATAGGATAAAAATTCGTGCAGTTGTTGTTCATCTATGAACCTAGCTCAATATTCTAGACGTACTATCATGTCACTCAAATCAATGCAATTATTTTCTATTTTATTTTTTCTAGAAGGAACACAGAAACGAAGAAAAAGTAAAGGAGCAAAGTCCTACGAACATGCTTAATAAAATAGCTTGTGGACTAGGCATTAGGACTTTTTATGTTGTTTTAAAACTACCAAAACTTCAAACTTTAGAAACTGACACGTGATAGAATATCTTAAGAATTATTGAACACCTTGACCTAGGATGTAAAAACAAACAACGTCACCTGAAATGCTGTAAAAAACAAGGGGGTGGTTGGCGGTTCATTGCATTGTGTTTTTAAACGCGAAGATTAAGTTTTGGAACATAAAGTAATTTCTTTCAAATCGAAATAATCCCTTTGAGGTGAAAACAAATGGAAATACCCCCGTGTGATTGTTTGCATAATTTATTTGGTTTACCCTTTTCGACATTATTCTATAATTTCGGGCTTTGTTCCATTTGCAAGTGGATTATGGAATCTCTTCAACGCCAACAACTAGGTTTCAGACATTGTCATGGTTAATTTAATCTGGAAATTTTACTGCCTAGTCAGTTACACATTGAAAAACTAAAAGGCCAAAAAATGCACGACAGTCCTGCAAGGCTAGGGGTCAGAACCTAGGATTACTTTTACTGCTTAACAGGCTCTGCTTGTCAACTTGTAACGGATGGAATCGAAAAAATTAATGTTGTTAAGCACTTATTAGAGTCCTCAATGGCAGGCTTCATCTTTGCTGTTATGGGGCTTCATATTAAGCTATTACCTTGAGGAGTCCAGTTTATGCGACGATTTTGCCAGCTCCCTACCAAGTTATGGTAGGTAGGTTTTAAATTTCGGGTCATGGTTTCCACCTTGGTGAATACACCATCCAAGTATGGAATATTATTGTTTTGTTGGATGACCTTCTCAAATCTACAATCTTGTTTTGTTAAAAAGAAAAAAAGAAAAACAATTTGAGAGTTCAAGCCATGTAAACAACAATTTCAAGACACGTCAAACATAATAGATACGAGAACAACTTTGAAAAAGGAAAAAGGACAAAAATAAAATAAATAAAAAAACTTGTTGTTGGGCTGATGTCGCCATAAGTCCCCGATAGTCCGATTTCTCTGGCAAAAGTTAACTACAATATGTTGTTCTACTGTAAGTCGCAGACATTGTCTAGCACCCAATCAATAAATAGCAAAACGGAATTAGCGAGGGGAGTATAGATTTCAGACAAATCTCACTTATCTATTCCTGAAATATTTTTACTGGATAAAGTGATACTCTAAAGAACTGTTGTCGATAAAAACAGAACAAAAAATTTTAAGAAAAAAATAATAATTTATCAATTGAAGCAAAGCCAGACTCAAACCTCATTAGTTTTTTCTTTCGTCAATACAAATTTAAACATTGGGCTCATGTCTGTATTATGTGGTTGTCTCGATGATGGAAGATGACTCAGGAAGTAAGCACCAATTCAACTCAGTTTTACAAAGAGCAGCCACTCATAAGTAACTGTTTCAACATTAATTTCGATGATTTATTTCTCAGATAATATGTATTTGTTCATTAACAAAGAATTTTAGCCAAAAAAGTGTTTTATATATATAAAAAGTTAAAATTCTTTACAATTCTTTGAACATTCTGTAACACATAATTCCTTTTCTTCTTTATGCAACTGCTGAGATATATTGTATTAGTATTCATTAGTTTTATCAATTAGACATATTTTACCTTATTATTTGTCATATTTTATTCAAAATTTTAAAGAGTTCAAAATGATAAACATATTAGAATTGTTAAAATCATAATAATTAATAAAAAAGATCACATGGTATAAACAAGAGGGCATTTACTAGTTAAGTTTTATGGACCCAACCACTAAGTCAAAAAGAGAACTCCTTGTTAGGGAGGTGGGTCTAATAACTCTTAATACTATAACATACCCCGACAGTTCCTTTATCCGATGTTCTCGGTGGATGCCAGCTAAAACTGCTAGGGCTCTTTCCCCTCATAGTCCCTCATACTGCACCTACTAGGATTCAAACTCAAGATGTGGGATTTAGCTCCAATGCTAATTGTTATGGACCCAACCACTAAGTCAAAAGACGAACTTCTTGTTGGGGAGACAGGCCTAATAACTTTCAACACTGTAACATATAAGGTTATTGGTTAAGGTGAGGAACAAGGATCACCTTCTCTTATTTCACTATCTCAATTTTCGAGCTTTTGTCAGCTTCCAATAGATTCTAGAGGTTCTTTAATGCTTACAACAAGCTTTTAGATACTATATTTCTTTGATGATTTAGCCAAATTTTACAAGTTACATGAACATCGAAAGGCAAAAAGGCCTAAAATGACTGATGCACCAAACCTAGGATAGATTTGACTGCTCAATATGTAATAGATAGAATCAATTTTATTCCAATGGTGTAATTATAATTTTGTTTGGTTTCTATTAATCTAGTTTATTTTTTAATCAATTATTTTATGTTTAATCACACTTTGTTTAGAGTAAAGTACAAACAGAAAAAGGAAGTGACATCTAATAAAAAAGCAACTAGTATGTCTCTGTCAGGAATGCGCCATCCTCAAAGGATATCCTCCAATCTATCATTTCCTCTCTGCTTGTCTCATGAGCAATTCAATGAACTTAGCTGATCTAGATATATCAAGATCATTCTGGTAATCATGTTTTGAGAAACCTCAAGAAAGTAGCTCATACAGAGAAATCAAGAAGAATTAGGAAAGATAGATGTGGAAAAGTCAAGCTTATGTAGGGTCGTCTTTTTTCTGGCGTATGTTCCGTTCCAAGTTGCAAATGCTGTATTTTTAAAAGGGGTCAAGAAAGACCCAAAAGAATTAAAAAATAAAAAATAAAAGTTAAGGAAAAACGGGCTGCGTGGGCCACCATTGACGCATGCAGTCATGGGTGCAAGGTCGGACCGGTAGGATAGGACGGTTATATAAAGCACCAAGCATGTCAATAACGATACGGAAACTAAGAAATAGAAGGACAGAGGGCAGCAGCGGACACGCAGGAAACTAGGTGACAGCTTTAAGGGGCCTCAAAATTTACTTTCCAATGGCTTCGCAAAGTGAAACTAAGGTATAGAGTTGTTCTTGTGATTATGACTTAAGTAATTTTTTTTTTTTTCTTAACTCACACACATGAAGGAGAAAAGGAGGAAATCAAACTCCTAACCTCTTGAACTTAGAGGTCAAAGTCTTGACTTACCACTAAATTAGGAAATTCCCCTTTTACTCTTTTCTTCTTTTTAAAATGTCATAGACCACCCAATTTTCTCTTTCTCAATATCATAATTCTTTCACTTGTATTTTCTAGGTAGGAATGTTTTCAATAATTATTATCTATAAATTTTAGATATTTCAAAAAAAAAAAAGCTTAGTACTGTCATTCTTCATCCTTTAACTTAATTAAGTGTTATATATATTTTTAATTATCTGTTAATTCTTTATTGCAACAAACAATAGTTTTTATGGACCAAAAAAGAACACAAAACGGAGCTGCACTCGTTGAAAGCGGAGGGTCACAGTGAAGGAGATGTCGCTGGTCCAAGGAAGGTAACATCAAGAACAGGTAATGTCAAGGATGCAGTCTCCACGATCTATAAACACTTTTTGGTAAAATTCAACCCTGTTTAAGCTCTCTTTTGCGATATTTAACTGAGTGGCATGTGCTCACACTCTTACCCAGATGCCGGACCACAAAAGGCTAAAGCAGTTGGACACGAGTCTCGATCCGAGTATAATATTTCAGGAACTGTTGTTGGAGGTAATGTTAAAGATGCGAGTCTTCAGGCTCGATAATCACTTTTCATTAAAATTCAGCCCTCTACGATATTTAACTGACCAGCATATGCTCACACTGTTTAAGCGGGAATGGTCGGCGTGGTAACAGGCGGTTCAAACACTGTTACAAACTCAAGCTTAAGTCATTCTCGAAAAAACGGTAATATCAAATATGCGAATCTTAGACTCTACAGTTACTTTTTTGTTTATTAAAAATAAGTTTAAAATTTAGTTCATAAATTAAAAAAGTAATTTTTACATTTAAATAACTTTTGTGTATCTTGTACTCTATAATTAGTTTATATATATCAAAAATAGGTTCAAAAACTAGTTGCTGAATTAGAAAGATAATTTTTATATTTAAATTACTTTTTTGATATTTAACTGGCTTCATGTGCTCATACTCGCGCCCAGAGGTGGGACCAACAAAGCAACAGCCTGGTCTTGCGTGTGGACGGGAGACAGGGTCCGTGTATAATATTATACCACAAATTCTAGGAGGTAATGTTCAAGACGCAGGCCAGGCCTAGTTTAGTGGCGCTTTTTGAGCCAAACTTTGACCGGCAGTCCCACTAGTCATGGGTTCGAATTCTCCATCGTGTGTATAAAAAATAAAAATGAAAAATGTTCAAGATGCAAGTCTTGAGGCTTTATAATCACTTTTCGGTAAAATTCAGCGGGAATTGTCGGTCTGGTAAGCCAGCCAAGTGACTGACAAGAGCAAGCTGGTTTACTCAGATGAAGTAGCATCACCTAGGGAGACTAGCTCCGACACCAGAACTATTGGAGAGAGATGTAAAGAAGCCAGGCTAAAACAAAATTAATACTTTGAGAAAAGGCAATGTCAGAGAAGCGAATCTTAGGTCCTATAATCACTTTTCATTTATTAAGAATAGGTTAAAAATTAAGTTGTAAATTAAAAAAATAATATTTATATTTAAACGTTAATTAAATTTTTTTTCACGTAAAATTTTAATCTTCTACACTCTTTTACATACTGAATATAATTTTAGCAGAAGGGGAGATTGGCTCAGATGCAAATAAGCGAAGACCAAGTGAAACTAGCGAGAGGTGGGAGAAGAAGAAGAGGGCTTCTGCAGGCAACATCTCAGCAGAAGGGGAGATTGGCTCCGATATAAAGCCAAAATGTAGTTTAGGCGTAAGGACTCCGCCGACAGGATTGAATACAGATGAACCAAGCTCAAACGAAAAAGGTAATGTCAAAGATGGAGTCTTCAGGCTCTATAACCACTCTGCGTTAGTATTTAGTCCTCTTTATAGTTTCTTCAGTGATATTTAACTCACTATCATGTGTCCACACTATTACAAGGGTCAAGCTTTGAAGTATTTGTGGAAACTATTTCTAGTTCAAAGGAGCCATGGGCTGAGATACCTCCAAAATCTAAGTCAAATGCAATGGAACCAAGGTCAAGTGGAACTGACAAGAGTGAGATGGTTGACACAGACAAAGCTGCACCCTTTGAGGAGAGTGGCCTCAAGATAGATCAAGAACATGCTTTGGACGGAAACATAGTGCCACCAGCATCGTTGCAGAAAGATGTAGAAGAGCTAAGCCTAATCAAAACTAATCCTTTGAGAAAAGGTAGTGTCAAAGATGCTAATCTTAGGCTCTATAGTTACTTTTCATTTATTAGAAATAGGTTCAAAAACTAGCTTATGAATTAAAAAAGTAATTTTTATATTCAAATATTATTTAAGAATCTTTTTTTAATGTAAAACTGTTTTCTTTAATATTTTTTCTTGTACTGAGCAAACTTTGAACTCAAGTTGAAGGGAATATAATAGAATACATACTCACATATATTAAGTATATTTGATGATCTTAAAGTTAAATGAGGGTTAAAGAGAATCAACTGAAATTATAATATCATATTAAAAAACTTATAATCTAATCCAAAAATTAACTTGTTTGTTAAACACTGTTAAAATTCAACCTTCTTTAAGCTCTCCTTTATGGTATTTAACTGATTGTCATGTGTCCATGGAATTAGAAGGACTAAGCTTTGGGAAATCTAAAGAAGCAATCTTTGGTTCAGAGGAACCAAGCTTTGAAATCCCTCTAAAAACTATTTCATATGCAAAGGAGCAAAGATCAATTGGAACTCGCAAGAGTGAAACGGTTCTCACACAAGAGGTGGCATCACCAGATGATGGCAAGAGCAAGATGGTTTACAGAGATGAAGCCCCATCACTTGAGAAAGAAAATGCATTTTTGCAACCAGAATCGTTGCAGATGGACAAAGAAAAGCCAAGCTCAGACAAAGGTAATGAGAGTAAGTACTTAAATAAGTCATTGAGGTCCTCTGAAATAAGATTAGTGAGAAGAATCCCTAACACCCTTTTTGTTTCAAAAGTTTCATGCCAAAAAGAAAATCCATTAGATAAGCTTGTGAGCATAGTAGAGCCTACCACGGAAAGTGATTGGCTTACTACTAACTATGTACTTCAAGGATCTCACAATGCTATACGATCTTCCATTGATTCAGATACGCAAACAACTCTTCCCATTGCAGTGGTAGGTGTCCCAAAATCCCAGGAAAAAGCTAAAAGGTGGATGATAACGAGGGCAAAATATTATATGATTGTGGCAGCAATGATTGTTTCATCGGCTTATGTTGCAATAGTTAGACCACCGGGTGAAATTGATGCTAAGGGCTTTCCTCTTTTGAGAAGAGACTGGATTTCAGCATTTTTGGTATTAAATGCAATGGCATTTATATTATCTTCAACTTCAATATTGCTCTTCTTATTAGTTCTTACATCTCAATATGATATAAGAGATTTCTCAAGATTAAGGAGATGCTTGGTGGTTGGATTCATTACTCTTTTTACTGCCATGGCAGGAAAGCTACTTAGCTTTAGTGCAGAGTACTCTTTGATGTATCAAAGCAAAAGAAAGTATTTTCCTGCTATCATTATTGTTATTGTGCCAGCGATTCTTGGGTTTCGGCTAATGTATGTATGGGTTGGTAAAAATTCAATCGCTGCCCCGCCTGATGATAGTGATGGAGAAAGTTCAACTTCTAGCCCCCCAAGTGGAGATGGCAGTGTTGTTAGAGGTTTAGCTACATGTGTGTTAAACATAGAAGGAGAGGGGCAACAGCCGATAAGGCGGGAAGAGGAGAGGGGGGGGGGAGGAGGAAGGGGTGGAGCATGTGGAGTATGTCGGGACGGGGAGGAGGAGGGGGGGGAGGATGGGGAGGAGGAGGAAGGGAAAGAGGAGAGTGTAAGTGGAGAGCAGAATTTTGCTTCGGTGCGGCAATATGGATTGCTTCTGGGGCTCATACAGCAGAATTAACACCACCAGGTGAAAATAATGATGACGGCATTCCTAGGCTTTTGGAAAAAAAATGGTTTTCAATTTTCTCGGCATCAAATGAAATTGCTTTTATGTTCTCTGTTATTTCGGCCATCATATTCTTCTCAATTTTTATGTTTCAAGATGACAATGGAAATTCCCGATGGTCAATGAGATGCATGAACATTGGATTCGTTACTCTTTTCATTGCCATAGTAGGAATGGCATTCAACTTTACTGCAGTGCACTTTTTGACATATCAAAGAAAACGAGCATGGCTTCCTATCACCATATTTTCCCTTACTTTTGTGGCAGTGATTTTGTCCATTGTAATTTTCCGGGGAATTTGGTCTTTTCCATGAACCACAGGCAACTCACCCGATCCCTGTGCAAACAGCAGAACAACCTGTGCATGCTATGGGTGCTCAACAGGTGATCCACATTTGGGTAGTAGCAGTTCAGCGTTGTCCCCTGAAGCAGTGCAAGACACTGGAGAAGCTCAGAGTGAGTATGCCGAAAACGGAGATGGAACTTCATCTAGGCCTTTCGCTGGTTTTCCTCCTCATCAAGGCCTACCAAAACAGGAAGTGCTCTCCCAGCAGCACCATCGTTCTCTTTCTACAGCTTCGCATGCAGGTGCTGCAGCAACGCAATTCAAATGCTCTGGAATAAGGATCGCTAATGGGTGCCAAACACATAGCAATTTTCAGCCCGCCAGTTTCTCAGGTGACTCCCCTAGATCTGTGGTAATTGGGTCAGATCTTTAATCAGCGAGTTTACCTGGTCAGGGATTCAAATCTCTCTCCCCCTCCCCGTCTTTCTGTGTTCTTGGCTAAAAGCCTGTTTCCGTGGTTTACAAACATTTTGAACAGAGAGTGATATATTGGGGCAGTGTCGTGGGAATAAATTTACGACTCAATCAATAGCTTAAAACAAAAGTCCGGCACGAGGAAGAAGAATATCGGACAAATGCAGCAATCAGTCACTTAATTCAGATTGAGCAGACCGACCTGTCGGCTGTTTTCTCCCTCATTTTATCAAAACCGTCATCAAGATATTTTCTTATGAAAATGAGTTCAGTTGGTACGTTTTAACTCAGATCCTGTGTTTCTCTTCTGACGACTATTGCAGTCATAGCAGACGCCTCATTTCTTCCTGCTGCAACAGACAAATGTAGGGGCAGCCTTTATAGTTATAAGAAGTATTGCACAGGATATTACTTTTATTTGTATAGAAAACTCTCTTTTTTATGGGGAAAAAAAAAACTTATACGTATAGCACTAAGACTCATGATTACAAGATTGTTTGTTTTGAGGATAAAAATGTAGGATAACTTGCGGAGGCACGAATATGAAAGAAATGCATAAGTAATTGAAACAAAATAATCAAGGAAAACGACAAGGGTTTGGTGAAGATACCCATGGAACCAGCGTCCGAAAGTGAAGACTCCAAAAAGCAAACGTTGAAGAATTCAAGTCGTCGTGAAAAGCAGAAGCACGACAAAGTGTCAGTTCATGGAATAGAATGACAATTTTTTTAAGAAAGCTTTCTATGGAAATGTTGAAACATGACTCCAAATAATTCCAATCCACAACCACATGTAACCTTAATAATCAATAACCAACGATGAAGCACTAAAGAGCAAAAATCACAATGCTTCAATTAAAATTATCGAAAACAGTCATCCACAAAAAAGTTAAAAAATTAAAAGAATAATAAGAGCAAAAAAAATCTTAGCCTTGAACTTATTAAAAAAATAATTTATTTCTGCATCTCTGTTTGTTTTGTCATTACGTATATACCTTTATTTTTCTATAAATATCAACTTTAAATGCTTGTCAAATAAATCATAAAGTTTCATATGTTTTTATATCAAAGTATCTATGCCAGTTGGTTCTTTACTCAGAGCAAACAAAGGCAAAAAACTTTGACATTTTTATTTCTTCCAAGCGACACATATCATAAGGATAAAGGGCTTATGCACGGAAAAAGACAAAAAAAAATAGGAAAAAATAAAAAATTCATTAAAATAGACCATATCATAAACCGATAGCATAAATCATAGGACCTCACTTATACCTAATTCTAAGACTCCGGCGACCCAGCATTCTCCTGCCGCGTGCACCCCGTTCTTAATCATTCTTTGCTCAGATTCAACTTTTAAGGAAATTTCAAATCATTATCAACTGCAAGAGCAAGGAAAAAGTGCCAGATATAATGACATTATGCGACCTGGAAGTTCCTACCATACACTAACCAAAATCTTCTGGAGCTTCAAAACAAAAAGCAATAGCACAAAAGTTAAATTACACATGCTTCTCCAGTGTTCCTTTTCCTGGACTATTTCAACATTAGTATTTTGCAGAAGGATATCGAGAGTATAAAAAAAGTTTTTGAGGGAAAGAAAACAAGCACAACCCTTACCAAATGTGCCTGAATAGGTGTTGACTGGGACACGGTTGTAACATGCAGCCATTGAAGCGTGGCTTGATGGGCATGATGGGATGGGTATATATGTTGCCACACAAATATAAGGAGACGCTTCAAGAAAGAATACTTAAAACGAACAAAGAAATTTAGATGGAGCGGTAGGTTAGGAGATAATTATATCGGCTTGAGAACTTACAACGTGCAGTGACATTTATATAGGCATGTAGACCTAGTTAAACAAAGTGAGAGGGCCACCGCTGCCATATAACTCACCAAACATTGCCATCCCAAAGGCAAGCAAATAACAAGACCAATACAAAGAAATAGAGAAGGCATACGGGAGTAGCAAGAACACAAGAGGATAAGTATTTACTTCAGAGACTCCAAACTTCACTTTGTGACAGATAGTATTCTGACAGTAAGTGGTGTCGAGCACATATTATCAATCTGTACAGTTATTGTTCTCGTGATGGTTGTAGCCATAAATACTTTCTTAAAACTATCATTCTTTTGCTTCAATTTTTGGACAGGAAAGTTATTTTATTACTTAACCATAACAAAACAACTTTTCTCAAAATTCTGATATATTGATTTCTGCATACATAATATGACGTGATTATTGCAAATACCTTTCTGATTTAGTTAAATTACCAAGTAACAACAGATTCATACTCTGACATAACTGGATATAATGGGTTTGATGCAGTAGAACCAAGTTCAAGGGAAGGTGAGAAGAGTAATGTGATTAATGCAGACAAATGTGCGTCACCTCCCCAACATGCACTTTCAACTGATTTTCTAATATACGTATTGCGCTTCATGGGCTTCGTATGGCTGCCCAAAGAGGTATTTGGCTTATTGCTGAGCATCTAAATCAACATTTTCCAGGCGCCCTTCGATCTCCCGTAAAAACAATAGAGAAGGTGTCAGGACCTAGAAGAGATTATATGGCCTCTCACAGGTACCCAAGATGCCGCAGATCTCTGGCACTACCCTGCAAGAAATAGGGGCCCATTTCATAGGGCACATCGACAGAGTCATCAAAATTAACCAGCCTGTTACGTATCAGGACAAACTCCCCAGATGGTCCGAGAATTTCCACACCAAATGCTGGAGATAAGGAGCGGCCCACAACTCGAACAAAAGACAAGCATATATAGTATAAGCCATCCACTTCATGTCTCTGAACCCTACCGAGGAGCTCAATTTGCCAAATTCCGCCAACGCAATTAATAGGTTTTGGAAGCTTAAATCTCTGCATCTCACTTTTCTGTGCCATTGGGAATTCTTGTGAAGTGTAGGTCCATATGAACCTCTCATCAGGAGACCCAGCGGAACGGCAACGCACGTCAGCACAACTTCTGCAATAAGCCACCCGAAGCTGAAAAGCTAGGTATCGAGAGAGTGAAGTTGTAGAGAGAGAAAGAAAGGAAGGAAGGAAGTCTAGCAAAACACGTGAGCTATATTCTTATTTAGCTGGAGCTTCTACAACTTAAGCCATCACGGGCCTTCTCTCACATATTTATACCAAAAGAGAGAGAAGGTCCTTTAAATACATTACTTGCACTTCACGCTCACGTAACTCTCTTTCCTTGAAGTTTCCTTCAAGACTCATGCTTGACCCACAGAAAGCTTGACACTTGCTTTCCTTGGAACTTCTCCATCTTATCACCTTCTTGCTTCTGCGCATTTTCCACAAGGCAAATCATTCCTTCTGTCGATTCGCCAATTATTATCTGAGGCTTCCTAATTTCACTTGCAGTGGTCATTACAGCTTTTCCTTTGGCTAATATCCGGGAGCTTGAACCTTCCTGAAATTTCCTGAAGGCTGAGTTGGCAGATGGTATGTTTACATCCACATCCATGAGGCAGTCCTGCATTATCACGTCAGTTGGGTAAAGAGGCTCCTTTGCTGGAGAGTCAAGATACTCGGTTTCATGATCAGGGGACAGGATAGGTTCATCAAGTGCATCTTGGTACTCAGTTTCGTTGAGATTGATTTGCATGGATGGAGAGCTTCCTGTGCTTTTGCTGGACATACCAAAGAGGTTCTCTGAGACAGCTTGGAAGGCTTGAGTGTTTCGAGACCAGTTGTATCCTGGAAAGCCCGAGGACGTTGTCATTGGATGAGCAGAGAGTGCAGCGAGTGTTGATACTGGTTGTGCTGGAATTGGCTGAGTTCCGTCAAGTACTATTCCTCCAACACCGAAAGCCCACAGATTTGGCTGAATATACAGGTAAACCTTGGAAAGGGCAGATGTTGATTTCATTAATAACACAAAACTGACTTTCCAACTTGTATGTTAGTGTCTCAGGCACCTCAGGATTGCTTTGTCCTTTACTAGACCAGTAGAAAGCTTGACATTGTGTCAAAGTATGATCAAATCTTTTCCCAGGACTATCAGTGCTAGAAGCACAAATTGCTCTTGAAATGCAATCCGAACCACAAAATGATGAACAAACTCGAGCTAAATAAGCATAGGCCCTGTGATCCTTTTCCAAAGCTTTCCATTCGTCTGAACAGCTAGATTCAACTGTAGGTTTTATTGCAGCACATTTTTTGATCTCTCTAACACCAGCAACTCTTGACAACTAGGAATCATGCTCACACACAACTGCTGACAAAGACCCTTTGCAATTACAAAATGTCGCCAAGACCGAGAGACAGTACTGGCACGGACAAGATCAAATGGATCCTCCAAACACATTAGAATCTTTGACGAGAGGTCGCAGCCGAGCCGCTCCAAGAAATCCATACAAGTTTCCATATCAAGTAATCACTGCAAATTGTCAGCCAAATCCAGCTGTTTTTTTAGGCTTCGTAACACCTAAATATCAAAGAAGAAAGCAATATACAAATTATTAAGATAAGAAACCTAAAGCTTCTTTAATTATAAAAACTAAACGAATGTTTCAATCTCTTCAATAAGCATATTTCTTCATTTCCTTATTACTTCTTATTTATGGCTTAATTATTAGCTCAAGATGATTGGATTTTGGATTCCCAAAACTATTGGATTTCATATTCCTAAATCAACTAGATTCTTGACTCCCATTATAACTAGGTTCTGAATATTTCAAATCATAAACTTTATTTAAAAGAAATAAAACATAATTATCTAATAAAAATCAACTTAATACTAAGTGACCTAAGTCCAAGCTCATATAATCTCTTCTAGGTCCTGACAGAAGGAAACTGTTCTTCACATTGCAGTTGCAGAAAAACATACCAGTTTCGTAGAAAAACTGTTGGATCCTTTGAGTCCTACGGACTTAGAATTGCAAAATGACAAGGGAGAAACAGCCTTTTGCTATGCTGCTAAATCAGACACTGAGTCTTGTGTCGAGAAGATGCTGAAATTTAACTCGGCATTGCCATCGCTCCGTAGACACGACGGCCTTCTACCAATCCATGTAGCAGTTATGTCCGATCAAAACAAAATGGCTTTTTATCTTTATAACGTAACTTGTTCTCGTTTTCAAGACTTGACTCCCAATGATCGCATTCACCTTTTGTATCTCACAATTGGGAATGAAATGTATGGTAAGTCCTAAGCCAATTAGTGTATGGTTCTATTATAACCTTTTGACAACTCAATAGAAACCCCATTGGAACTAAAATACATAATTGAAATTTCATAAAAATATTGGTTTTCAATAATGTGACATCTTTGACACTGAGTTATATAGATAGATAGACAACTTGGATAAAACTAACAGTTCTGATATTGTAATATTATTCAATGAATAATGATTTTCTATCCAATAAAACTAATTAGTTGCTTTAATAAAACAGATCTAGGTGGCAAAATTTTTAAATGGGATACGACATTAGCAACTGCAAAGAATATGTTTGGCCAAACAGCATTTGAACTTTTTGCCAAGAAACCTATTACAATTGGCAATGCAAGTGACCTATCACTTTGGAAAAGAAGCATAAATTTCTGTAAGTTTTTCTCGAACTCCAATTCCCTTATTTGTGTGTTTTTAAATATTTTTCAAATAGTTATTTTATATTTTAATTGAGAATTTATGACTAGATTCCTAAAATTATTTGAAAATGAGAAAAAAAATAGTTTTATTAGATCTTATCAAATTTTTAGATGATGTTCATGAATAAAGTACTCTAGTAATTTTTAATGGGATAAACTATTTTTTAGTATTTGATATGTCTCAGTCAATTGTTAAATTTGTAGCAATTTAGTTTTTTCATAGATACGCAAGAGACCTACATATAGCCCCTTCTTTTTTATTATTTATTACAAGGTAGCATTTCTTGCTGGTTTATTTCTTTATTATTATTATTATTCTGTTTGTTGTTTGAGAATAGGCCAATCATTTAGGCTGATGGAATATCTAATTAAAAGTAATTACTAAAATTTTCAGTCCATTAATTTCACTGTGCTTTGTAATATGGCTAATAAATTAGAGTATTGTTATCCAGTGATTTTGTTGAGGGATGAATAGAAAAACCGTAAATATTTATCAAATATATATATATTCCTTGTCTTAGGTTTCAAAGGGCTTTAGGAACCTCATATAGAAAGAGGAATAAAAGAGGCAAAATGCCTCACGAAGTATTTACAAGAGACCAAGGAGAATTTAGGAAAGTTGGTGAGGAATCGATTAGAAAAAACAGCAAATAATTGGATGGTTGTGGCAATATTGATTTACTATCATAGTTTTTGCTGCAGCCTCTACTTTATTACGTGGAAACAACCAAGAAAAAGGTATTCCAATCTTTTATGAAAATAATTAGTTTTTAGCATTCTTCTTACCATATGTAATTTCATTATCATCCTCTTCAATTTTCATCTCAATTGTTTTTTTTATCAATTCTTACATCTGCTTACGAGCTCCAGAATTTCCTCAAATCATGACTTGGAGAGATATTGTTTTGACTCTTTATGCTCTTCATCTTTGTAGTAGGCATGGTACTTGCATTTGGTGCAATTTATTTTTTGGTATATCTAACCAAAACAGAGTGGATTCCCTTTGTTGTAATTTTGGAATGCTTTAGGCTACGCAGCATTTGGGCTTGAAGAATTTTTGAGGCCACATTCATTTCATTTTACCTTCTTTAGGCCTATTATTGCTTTTGTCAGAGATAAAATTTTTGGATGTATTTCTCATCTCATTAAATATTGCACTTGTTATTTTATGTATAATATGTTTGCTTACGTCTTCTTTGAATTGTAAGCGACACTTTTATGGCTGTCTTCTTATTTGGTTTTTTGTTTATGATTGTACTTAAGGCACTTAATATTGTTGATTTACATTTTAAGATGAAGGCGCAGAGTGGCCGTGCGAAAAACCAAGAATCTATGTCGCTTTCAAGGAGACTATCGAGCAAAGCAATAATGAGTCACAAAAATAACAAATTATGACGCCAAATTTTACTATAAAAAAAAAAAATTAGTCACACAGATTCAAAATACATTTGCAATTCCATTGGTACTTCCTTTGTCCTACTAAGGCCCACATTTTTGCATTCACATCACGTGCAGTCAAAGGCCCACGTCTCCAACATCAAAAACTTGTGCATTAGCGGGTATTCCAACATGTATAATATATTCCTAGAGGCCGATCGGAGTTCCGAAGTTGTACTGGCCTGAACTAGGGGCCCAAACGTAAGTGCGTTAAGGAGTTGAAGCCCACACTAGTGGTCTTCTTTTTGGCGCCGCATTCAGTACCCGTACTGTTCAACTTTCAAAGATGGGGTTTCAATTTTCTTTTTTAATTAGATAGATAGGATTAGTACTTTAAGGTCATACACACCATAGCTTTGTCACTAAATTATTGTTCCGAGTTCTAACTTTTAACTTATAATAAGCAAAAGTCTAATTAAAGCACAAGGCATCAAAGGTTCACTTTGGAGGCTTGAAGCAACTGTTAGGAATATGATATATATTTTATTTTTTATATTATTTGATGATTGACAAAAAGAAAATATTTACAAAATGAATTTACATATAAAAATTTTGTGTCATAAAGTAAATAAATATAAGATTATTTTTATAATATTTATTGGTAAAATAGGCATTATAATTAACTTTATATTTTACATTTGGGAATAAATTTATTTTATTCTCCATTTTGATAACATTTTACAACAAAGAGTAATAAAATAAAAACAGAATAACGAGATAGGCATAAGCATTCACTTGTTGAGTATTAGAAATAGATCCATAATTTAACCTAAAAACTAGTTAATGAGTTAAGGGGATTTTGTATATATATATTTATACACTATCCAACAATTAGATTTTTTTTTTTTTTTTTTAAGTGAGACTTTGGTTTCCAATACTCTCTTATACATTGAGAATATATTAGACTCAAAGTCACTTAAGATGAAATAAATACCCTTTGTATACAAAGTATATTTTAAGGGCTTAAGGTTGAATAGAAACAGTAGATCAACTTAAGTTTTAGTACTACATTAAAAATAAGCTCATAATCTAACCCTAAAGCTAGTTCATGAGATATGAAAGATTTTTTATATTTAAATACTGTTAAAAAATTATATCTTTTTCATATGAGATTTTCATCTTTAATAAGGAGCATATAATACCTTCCAATGTATTTCCCTCTAAATTATATTCATCATGATCAAGAAGATAAATTCACTTAGGACACCACAAATAAATCCCATTACAGTTTTATAAATGCATTTATATCTAATATGAAGTATCCAAAATAGTCAAAAAAGATGTATAAGAAATATGAACGAATAAACTGGTCCACAACCAGGAAACTAAAAAACTAAGACAACCAGCCCCAGACATGATTGTGAATCTCCGACTTTGCAGCACCCAATTGGAGTACACAAATTTTGAAAGGCTTAAAGCTATCCTTTATAGACAAACTGTGGATAGGTGAATTGTGTCGAGAGGGCCAATGGGCATAGATATCGCTACTTATATTCTAATCTTGTTTTATGAGGATATTATATCAATATAATAATTATTTTTATCAAGTTTCTGCATCTTAAATATAAAAACACTAATAACGAAGTATCGTAGCTAAACATAAAACTCTGATATACTAATAAATAAAGTCTTAACTTTAAAGAAGAATAAATTTTAGACTCTTGTACCATAATCTGTTTGGAGGATAAATGCAATATTCACCCTAATTGTGAACCAACTTATCTCCTGGATTTGTGGCTTCGAAGCAGCCAACTTACGGTGGCATGTCGTTCGCCTATGACCTGCCACCCGCTCCTTATCCTTAACTTTAAAGAAGAATAAATTTTAGACTCTTGTACCATAATCTGTTTGGAGGATAAATGCAATATTCACCCTAATTGTGAACCAACTTATCTCCTGGATTTGTGGCTTCGAAGCAGCCAACTTACGGTGGCATGTCGTTCGCCTATGGCCTGCCACCCGCTCCTTATCCTTAATTTGGTCCGTCTTTTTCACATGCTTAGCTTTCACACAACGCTGTCATCGTCAGAACCAAAAGCCTAAGAAAAATGCCAACGACTATAAAACATGTCAAATACAAGGATGAAGACCCATGGCGACCATAAATCTGTGCGGAAGCTCCAGAGTGAAAAAGCAATGCGACAGGGCATATACGAAGAAGAAGACCCGTCGCTACCATCCAAAAAGAAAAAGTGTCCGGTGCTCCAAAAGTGAAAAAGCAAAGCAACACTGTAGCTTTCTTCAAAATTAATCACTAAAGTGCCAGTTCATGTGGGAAGAAAATCCAACGTATGAAGTATCCATCAAATCAAACCAGTAAAAGCCGAATAAATGAATATTTTCGGTGTCAATGTTCTAACTTGGAGTCATTTTTTATATGAGTATGCCCTTTTTAAATGATCAACTTTAAAGGAAACAAAATTTAATCGTTTTTGACATAATATGCCACCCTAAATTGGGAATCACTATTTCGCTTCTTACTGCTTTAATTTTCAAACATATATTTTATTATGCATAATTTAATAGAAACTCAAATTTCAGGAATCAATTTAGGAGGAAACAAGGGAGTTGAAAATTGCTATGCTTTAGGCTGTGACTTTTCTGATTTTCCTATTAATAGAAATTCTGAATATGCTTACCACTTCCTTAGAAATAACTTGATTTCTTCGTTCCACTCTGATCCTCAAATTGAGGATGTTTTGCTTTTTGCTTAACACACAAACTAAACAGAATCATATACCAAAGGAGGGCTAGTAGGTTGTAGTTATCGCAATAATTTTTGATTCTTCATGAGTTGTTGTAGTCTGGGTTCTCCCATGGTCCGCGAGTGATGGATATTTTGCCTTGCAAATAACAAGCGAAGTAAGGAGGATTGTATAGAACAGGAGCAAAAGATAGTAAATGTTGCTAGAAAACTTGGTTGTTGAAGAGTTGTTATCCCCGAGTTAACTGTTTACATAGTACAAGCTTTCATCTCTGTGATCTTATTAAGTGTATTTCGGGACCTTCTTGTATTGAGAGCATGAATTAGAGGAAACTTGGAATACCCAAATAGTTCAAATAACTTTTGAGATGAAATTTATTGGAAGATTGTATAATTCTGGAAAACCTTTTACTTAGAAAAGTTAAATAATGTTTTTCACAAACTTTTCAGTTGGATAAGGTATAATTGTAGAAAAACCTTGTTGATTAACAAGTAGCTTTCCATGTACTATCATTTGGTGGGACACAATCCTTTGCCTGCTTGTCTTATCGATGCATCTTGCCAATATGGCTTTTAAAATGGGACAAGAAAGACTTATAAACGAAGAAAAAACAAGACAAGTTAAGTGGGCCACGGTTATCGTATGTAGCCACAGATACGTGGCTGGACAGGAATGATAGGACGGCAACATAAAGTTAAAATAGATAGGCATTTGGCGATACGGCAAGCTTATTAGTCCTATATCAAAGAAACTTTGGCCACAATCAATATACATAATTATTATTGCTTTTTAACAAGATTATTGGGGCATAAAAGTTGTGAAGTCATTATCAAAGTGCATGTGTTCAAGGGTCCTTTCACAATTATTAGACTAGTAAACAAAAATAATTGCGCAAATATAGACGTTTTTGCTCCAAGGAAAAAACGCGTTTTTGTTATAAATTAGTAGTTAGATTTGATGTAAAGACTAATGGGGGTATTGAATTTAGAATTGATACGAATATCTAAATAATTTATCAAATTAAAATCGTTCTTGAAGATCGTATGCAATAACAAGAAAAATTATTTGACCTATTATATGCTGAAAATTGTGTCATATCAACTTAACCTTCCCTTTAAAAGTAATTTTTCTCCAATATATATATAAACATGCTACACTGACTAGTATAAGATGTCTTGATGGTATTTTCCTTTTGATTTGGTTGCTTGGATATTATTTGATTATTTTATGTTTTATACCACTTAAGGTACTGAGATAATAAACATGGCTAAAGGAGCTCGGAAAAATGGAGTGTGAAAAGATATCATGACCACAATTAATAGTAAAAAAGATAACCTCTAACAAAATAGTCATTGTTACTCCGAGGAAGGTCAAAAGTTTTTTTTTACCATAGTAATAATTGAATTTGTTGAAAAGACTAATATACGAATGAAACTCAAAACAAACTCAACTATCAAAGTCAAATTTACTAAGTTAAAATTTTAGTAATGACATAAAAACTTTTTATTTAACAAACGAAATCATCTAAACTATTATATGTATGGCATTTGTGCTCTAACACTTGGGGAAATGCAGCGTGAAAAGGTATTTGCGGCCTTCGACTTAAAAGGAAGAAGACAGTAGAGTCCTAGTTGAAAATGCCGTTTGCTCCAGATTTTTTTAGACAATCTCAAAACAACATCAAAGGCGGACGGACGTTCCAGCTCACAAAAAATGACCTTCGAAGATGAAGACCCAAAGCATCCATCCGAAAAACAAACTTCTTCGGTGGTCCAAAGTGAAAAGGATATCGGTGCCAATCAAATCAGTCGTCGCCAAAAGCAAATCACGCCGAAAGTGTCAGCATGACGCAATAAGAATCTCAAGCAAAGGCAATAATGTCACGCAAAACTACAAAAGTAATTATTTATTGGGCCAAATTTTATTAAACAAAAAAATTGTAAAATAATCAAAACTCTCGACACCCTTTTTGAAGCTCCGTTAGACTGTGGAGCTTATTTAAACTTGTTTTTCTTAACTTTTAAACCAGAACAAACTAATTGTGGGATCCTGGATTTCTAGCTTTGAGGAAGCTAGCTTGCAGTGGCACATCGTTCGCCTATGACCTGCCACTTGCTCCTTATCCTTAATTTGGTTCCCTTTTTCACATACTTAGCTTTCACACGAAGTTGTCATCGTCAAAACCAACAGCCCAAGAAAAATGCCAGCGGCTATAGAAGATGTGAAACACGACGGTAGGGACCCATAGTGATCATAAATCTATCCGTAAGCTCCAAAGTGAAGAAGGCAACTCAACAGGGGAAACAAGGACGAGAAGACCCGTGGCTACCATCTAGAGAGAAAAAGTGTCCGGTGCTTCAAAAGTCTAAAAACAAAGAAGCACTGTCAGCTTCCATCAAAATCAATCACTTAAATTGCCAAAGAAACTTTAGCTACAATTATACACATAATATTATTGGCTTATAACAAGACCATTGGGACATAAAAGTTGTGAAGCCATTTTTAAAGTGTACGAGTTCAAGGGTCTTTTCACAATTATTAGAGTTAAACAAAATTAATTGCCGACAGTATAATTGTTGATGCTCAAATGTTTTGAGATAAATTAGTAATTATATTCGATGTAATGACTAATGGAAGTATCAAATTTAGAATTGATACGAATATCAAAAACAATTCATCAAATTAAAGTCATTCTTGAAGATTTTTAAAATATTTTCAGAATTTATCTATTGAAGTAATAACTGAATTTATTTGACTTGTTATATATTGAAAATACTGAACCTTCCCTTTAAAATTATTTTTTTCTTATAATTGATCGTAAATGAAGATTTACTATCATTATATCTTAATTGATGGTAAATGTTGTTACACATGCTTTTGTCTTTGTAAACCTATAATTCTGAGATTAAGATTTAGATTGTATAACTAACTAGGCTACGACTTTCTTATCTTCAGAATGTGAATTTTGGATTGAAATGATCACATGGGTTAGGTGACTTTTGAATTGAAAATTCTTGGAAAGTTGTCATTGTGGATAAATTGCTCACTTTGAGAAGATAAATAATGTTTTTCACAATTTTTTTTTTCGGTGGGATGTTGTGTTTAAACCACTTGCCCTTTAAAATTTTCATCATCCATAATTATTTCCAAGTATAAAATTTATTTTAATAAAGATAAAGACTATTTTTTGTTTGGCTTTTCTTCACCTATTCACTTAATTAAGTAGTCTATATCGGATATCATATTATTTGTAAATCAATTCATCTATTTTCTATCTAATATGTTTTTAAATAAAATAAGGGGAAAAAAAAGTAAAGGGGATGATAGAAAATGCCTAATAAAATAGTAGTAAGTCAGACCTTTCCAGGAATCAGTAATACTTCAACGATTATCTTTGGAGAGAATGTTGATTAACAACTACCCTGCACTTGCTTGGCATATGAAGCAATTCAACATAACGTGGTAGATTTAGATGCGACTAGATCATTCGGAAGCCAAAATTTATGATAACTATGCCTGTTGTTGAAAATAAAACTAACTGATGCCTGTTGTCTGCATGTCTTGATGTGGACGTAACGCAGATGCGTTTTCTGTATGCTATCAATTTCATCCATCTGGCCAATAGTGCGTGTTTGAAATGGGACAAGAAAGATCTAGAAAAAGAAGGAAACAAATAAATAAATTGAGTGGGACACGGTTATCCCATATATATAGCCATAGATGTGTGGCTGGATAAGCATGATACAACGGGTAGATAAAGCTGAAATAGAGAGGCATTTTCCTTTATTCACAATTGGGAAAATGATGGACCGCATGCTTGTAGTACTATACTAAAGAAACTTGAGCTACAATGACATACATAATTATCATTTGTTTTTAACAAGATCACCGAAATATAAAGTTGACAAGCCCACTGCTAAAGTTCATTAGAGCTAGGGTCCACCCAGAATGATTAAATAATGAACAAAAATAATCGCAAATAGTTCTTGTTTCACATTGAAAGTTGTGTCTTATCAACTTAAACTTCACGTTAACATTAAAAAAATTTCCAAAGAAAATAATTAAAAAGAAATGTTGCACTAATTCATATATGATATTTTGATGCTCTTTATTTTGTTTTGGTTGATTGGATTTTATTAGATATTCTGTACATTATATCACTATGATTCTAAATCAATTTTATTTATTTTCTATCTAATTTGATTCTAAATGAGTCCAGTACAACAAGCCTAATAAAACAGTAACTAGTAAGACATTTTGAAAAATGAATGATACCCAGGGATATTGATTAAAAAGAATCCTCCTCTATTCCACTCGATCTTTTCTTGCTTGTCTTATGGAGCAACTTAATTGAGACTAGGTTGATTTGGATGCGGCTACATCATTCCATAAGCTTAGTTTCAAGAAATCTTAAACGCTATTTTAAATGAAGAGAAATCACAAAGAAAGTTGGAACATACAAATGTAGAGGAGCAAAGCTTATACAGATATATTTACAACAACGAAACAAGCAAACTCAATTTTTCTATATTGTCTATTTCATTCCAACTTGTCAGAATTACATGTTTAAAATAGGTCAAGGTTTGACATAGTTAGAACATACAAGGTTTGACAAGACATTTAAATTGAAAGTCTTGTTAAGGTTATTCAAATGTGCAAAGAGCTTTTAAGGAAGAACCAAAGTTAAACAATATTTAACTCATTTTTAATAAATCAATAATGCCTTGTGTTTTTTCAAGTAGAATATTATCTTCAAACATGTATTCAGTAGATTGTCATCATCTATAAAATATTATAATATAAAAGTATTTTAGTAGAGTATACACCTAATTTGAAAGCACAGAATACAAATTTTTCGTTTAGTTTTTATTCATTTATACACCTAATTAAGTATCCTATGCATGATAAAACGTCAATTATAATTGAATTAATTTATTTTCTATCTAGTCTGGTTTAAAAGAAAAGACAAACAAAAAAAAAAAGGGAAAAAATGCCACGCACAGACCTAGAAAAACGGAAAGAAGTGAGACTTTTTATACATGAGTCATACAAAAAGAATTTTTTTTTTCTTTCTAAAAGGGATATTGCTTAACAAGGATTCTTTTCCGTTCTATAATTTTCTTGGCACAATCATTCATCTCCTTGTCTTACGAAACAACGCATGAAACTAGATAATTCTACGAACCAAATTTTAAGATAACTCCAAAAGTTAGCTTAGATGCTAAGAAATTGCAGAAAATGGGAAATAGAGGTGTAAGAAGAGCCTTACACCTATGACCTGCCACCTACTCCTTACACTTAACTTGGTCCCTGTTTTCACATGCTTAGTTTTCACACATCGTTGTCATCATCAAAGCCAAAAGCCTGAGAAAAATGCCAACGACAACATAACATGTGAAACACGAAGCTGAAGACCATAGCCACCATAAATCTGTCGGTAAGCTCCAAAGTTAAAAATCAATCCGACAAGGGTAACACGGAGAAGAAGACCCGTGAATGCCATCTAGAAAGAAAAAGTGTCCAGTGCTCCAAAAGCGAAAAAAGTAAAGTAGCATTGTCAGCTTCCATCAAAATCAATCACTTAAGGTGTCAAAGAAACTTTAGCTACAACTATACACATAATTATTAATGGTTTGTAACAAGACCATTGGAGCATAAAAGTCAAGTTTGGAGAAAACTCAAAACTTGGTGTTTCTCTAACCTAGACTTTCCTGCTTGAATATATGCAAATATTTTCCAAGTACTTGATTTTATATGTCAATAGAAAATTAGTGTCGGGTTTACTTCACTTATTTTGGAGCAAGAAAATAATCTCATTGAGTCTCATCCAAGTCTTAGATGATATGTCTCCATTAAGTGTTTTGGAAAATTGTAATAAGATAAACTATTTTCATTATTTGACATGTATCAATTTGTTGTCTAAGTTTTAGCCATTTCTTATAGACATACGTCTTTTTTTTTTCTCCTTCTATAAAGAACATTCCATTGTTTGCTTAATTGCATGTTTTATTTCAATAGTATTTCCTTTTCTTTTTTTAAAAAAAATGGGCCACGTATCAACTTTATAGAATCTCTAATCCAAGTAACTCTTAAATTTTCTAATCCATAACATCATTTTGTTTTGATATATCATTAATGAAATTGGACTTGTGTTTTAAGTCAATCCTATAAATAGAAATCATTAATATTTTCCATATTAACTTTGTAAAAATACTTTTCTAATCATAGGGTTCAAAGGAGCCAACTATAAAGCTCTCATGGAAACTTTTGCCCATCAACTAGTTAGAAGAACTTTGGAGACAGATTCAAAAATTGCCAAAGGAACAATTTTTGAATCTCATTAACAAACAACTCCTTGTCTTTCATACTGCTGCCAAATTAGGGAATATAGATTTTTTTTAACAATTATTCTATGTTCCTATCCTAAACTCGTATGGAGAAGGGATGAAAATACGTTAAATCTACTCCAAGAGAAAGGGCATATGCCTCCAAATATGCAAACTTGGTGTTCTTTCAACACTTCTTCTGTACAATGTTAGTATTTTATGTATTTTGAAACATTTATGTGTAATATCATCATCTACAAATTTGAAAGCACCGAATACTAAACAGTAACTTGCGAATGAAGATCAGTAACTCGCTAGTCTGTTTCAGTTGAGCCGGAAGAGTTGCGCCCGAGAGCTTCGGAATTTAGCAGAGGCGAAAATAGCTTTCTGGGAGTACAAAATAAACTGAAGTGGACTTGCTTTTTGAAGTCTTTCTTTATTAATTCTGTTTTGTTTGTTAGTTTTGTTACTTCTAAAGCTCTTGGTATTGGATAACAAAGTTTCACGTTGAAGGGAAAGTACGTAGGTCACTCGGCCTTGTTGCGAAGACCTACTGCACTAAGTCTTCGTTTAGAATTATCCATGTATTTGTCCCTTCAATAATGCTGTTGCATGTGATCAGGTGGGAAAGAGGACAACGTTTCACCATTCTGGGAATCTTTGTTAATCTACAGTTGGCCGAGTGGAAAGGGCACAGTAAGCGATCGAAAAGCTGAAAGGTAGGCTTGGACTTCGTTGATAGCTTCCTGCATGCTCTGATAAAAGCTCTCGTCCGTTAAGTTAATCTCAGCGAGTCAGCCCCTCCGAGTTGAATATTAGAGTTTGGTGGGTTTATCAAACATGACAACGTGTAATTTTTTGTTTTAAGCTTGAAGAGTTTGATTTAGTGAACAAACTGACAAAACAAAGAAAACTTAAGAGATTTGTAAATAAAGGGAGATAGAACCAAAATAATAACTGAAAGTTAGTGAATAAAGAAATGGTCAGACTAGATCGTAAAAAGTAAAAAAAGAATATCAGAGTTGTGACTGTGAGGACTGCAAGACTATAAGAAACATTAAAAAAAGAAAAAAAAAGAAAAAAAAAACATAACTAAAACTAAACACTCATAATACAGACAGAAAAAACAGAAGCATCAAAAAAATAATTTAAGCACTATAATCGCAGGGTAATTGGCCCTGCTGCAACTTTATATGAAGCAGAACAAAGCTTTGATTGAATTGGATTGAATGTTTTCCATACCGAAAATGACTTACACGGCAACTAACCAACAGCTTGCCGCTCAACTTACAAGAAAAATTAAGTTCGACAAGACACATAACAGTTGTAGATGAAATAAAACATGCCAAAAACTAAGGCAAGTGAAGCGAACCTACAGGTCCGTAGGTTCATGATGAGTTGATTTGAATGATTCATAAACCAAACCTGCACCTTCTTGGTTTGGTATTCAGTTTGGGATCTCCATACCAGCGATTGCAACTTGCTCAAAGATTTGACATGATGCAACAACTTGATGTGTCCAAGTCCCTTCTCCCTTCAGACTCCGTGATGCATCTTCATGCATTTGTAAAGCCGTATGTGCTTCTGCATGATTAAAACATCCATTCATCTTCAACCGTGCATATACCAACGGATTTCCATAATCTCCTTCATCATTCCAGTTTGCTACAAATAAATGGCCAACACAGGAATTTTTGTCAGCACGCAGAACTGGAGACGAGCTGGCTTCCTAGAACATTCGCTTGTGTGCCTGAATTCCTTTTTGAAGATTCAGCATGCAAGAGCAGATAATTCTAACACTCCATGTGTGTTACTTTTTTTATTTTTTATTTTTCTCTTTGTGATCATGGTTTTATATGGTCGCGATCTCGTAACTAATAAGAGCCAACATGCAAAAGCTGATAATTCTAAAATTCGCATAAGGATGTTTTATATGTATTATGTCACTGATGATGGCGGCATCGGAAGTATTCTTCAGTTGAATGCTTTGAGCGTACGTGCTTTTTACCGTAGCATTTCTAGGTTTGGTGGTAGTGCGGTCTTGGTGCGCCAGTTCAAAGACATCATGGAGTGGGAATCTTCAGCAGGCTGGGACCTGTTAGGTTGTCAGTTCAAAGACACTAATGCGTGACTCTGGCAGTGTCTCGGACGCGACTTGACAAAGGACCTTTCGATCTACTACAGGTCATATCGTCATTATCCATGTTTCCCACGCCAGCTCGTAAAACACTGAAAAGGAAAAAAAGAAACTATCCCCAGGTCGCGATCTGTCAGCCATTCCGACAAACACTGGTGGGCACGGAAAGTGCGACAATTATATTGTGGAGGCCAGCTTGACGTGTATAAAACATAAGTTCTTTAGTTTTCATGAAATAAATCAGATCTACAATAACACTTTATAACCCGCTAAGGCTACTGAATTTTGGGAGCATTAAAGAAGCCTTAGCCTATAAAATGTTCGAATTAGGACTTGGAATGTTGAGGAATTATTAACTTTGTTTGTGTGAGTATGTGTGTGGGTTGGGGGTATACAATATATGATTCATTTTTAAGAATTAATAATGTATTATGTTCTTTTAAGTGGAATATTATCTTAAAATACGTATACAGGAAACTGGCATTATTTATTAAAAAAATTTAAAATGCAAAAGCATTTTAATAGAGTATTGGACAATTTTTTTCTTTAGTTTTTGTTCATCTATACATGTAATTAGCTATCCTATTCATAATATAACGTCAATTATAAATCAATTTATTTATTTTCTATACCATTTTTTTTCAGTTCATAAAAAGGAATAAAAAAGCTTTTTAAGAAAGCTTTTATTTCAAATTTGAAATGATGCTCCATGTATTTAGCTATACAACAACTACAAACCCATCTTTGAGAACAAGTAATGACTAACGGATTGTGATATTTAGCTCTTAACTTTCAACAATAAAAATTAACTTTGGACTCTATTTCAGTTTAATATATTGTTGATACGAAGAAGGACGACAAATAGAACTGCAACTTGGGGCAAAAAAAATCCAAGAGGGAATCTGTTTATTGAGTCTTATCTCGAGCAGACTTTGGTGGGGCGTATGTGTCATTTATATAATAACGGATAAATTAAGGCGCAACTTTTTTTTTTAATGATGGACGTATGGATCACCTAATCATATGATAAAGCCTATATCAAAGTGCTACCTTTTTAATGGTGTCGTGTATTGATTACTTAGTTATCTAATAAAGGTTCAATCAAAGTGTTACTTTTTTAAGATTTAAATAAGACAAAACACAATGAATGTTCACATAATTGTGCTTTTAATTCTTTCACATTGTTTGTTCTAATCTTTACTTTTTTGAAGTTTAAATAAGACAAAACATGATAATTGTTTGCATAATAGTCCTTTCAACCAGTTCACCTTGTTTGCTCTAATCCAATATATCCCTTGACACTGAAGAAGCGTTTTGAATGTCCTATTCTCTATTATCTCGATTTTGGACTTTGCTCCACTTCCAATTGAATTCTACAAGTTTTTTTTTAATACTCACAACAAGCTTTTAGATATCATCTTGCTTTGAGAATCAATCTTAAAATGTTGATGCATTGAGGAATTTGACGATTACAAAAAATGAGAGAACAAAATTAAAAAAATCCATACGCTCCAAACAAAGTATCAATAGAAGTTTTTGTGTGCTTTGGTACCAAAATGAATGACGAATAGTGAGAAGAAGAATGAACTTCCTATATTCAGCCTAATTTACAATGACCAATGGTTCATTATAACTTTTCTTTCCAACAAATTCCAATGTTAATTCCTGAATATACGAGAATCTACCTCACATTTACGGTACGGGTGAAGTTACAGAATCTGTTCTAATTGTGGATGGCTCTGGAATTTCTCTTGTTTTGCAGATTCAGTTGCTGATGGCTCAACAATTGCTGACAGTGTGTTGAGTCGGTTGCTGGCTTATGCTACTGGCTTTTCAATTCGGTCCTTGATGGCTCTGCTTCTTCTTCTTATGCTCTGTTCAGTGAGTGTGGTTTAACATCTGGATAGTGGATTGGCTCCAAGAAGAGTGAAGGGAAGCCATAATACAACTTTAAGAACAAACCTTTTCACATATTAGTCATCTTTATTTAACTAAGCACGATATTTAGGGGTCCAAAATTTCGAAAATTGACCAAAAAGAAACTAAAATATGGCAAAACCTGACAGGTCCATATCCAAAACATATGAAGGACAAGGCAAATCATCAAAGTTTTTCATGTCTTCAAGGTTTTCCTAAAATTGTGATGTCCTTAAGGGCGCCAAACTCGCATCTAGAAAAGAGAGAATTGAAAACAAAATCAATGTCTTATGATTCAAATTAGACTAGATTTTTTTTTTCCTTTTAATTAGGTTGTTTCGTGCTGCATATGTTTCATATTTACCATTATGCCCTTGCCATACAAATATTGTTATGTTTAGAGAAATCGTCATTTTACCCTCATCATTAAAAAATCGTCATTTTACCCTCATCATTAAAAAAATAAAAAATAAAAACTGTAGCTCCGTCTTCTTCGTGTGAGAGAAGAGCTAGAGTTCATCGAAGTGCCTTAAGTACCTATAACTTTTTCCCACATGGTAAAGTAGTTGCTCCTTTAGGCAAATTACTAACCTTTCACCCAATAACAAAAATACATGAAATTGAATCTCTGCAAAAGGTTGCCTCATCTAAAAACGTGAAGATCGACATGTAACTAGCGTCCAAAAATCACTGTTTCGGAGAGTCAAGAGTCAAAAGTCGACAACACGAAAGTCAAAAAAAGTCATCCACAAATTTGTCTTTTGAGAAAAAGCAATCATTCTGATATATTCTGCTATCTTAGCTTTTTAACTTTCAATAAAGCAGAAAAAGGAATTGAGTGGGAGCAAACACTGCCAGACAATGCGGTTTACTCCAGAATTTTCAAAAAATGTCAAATCATCATTAAAAGCAAGAGTACGACATAAGCAGCAGCGCACAAAACGTGACGCCACCAGGGACCGTCGAAATGAAGATCCAAAGCGACCATCCGAAAGCTATGAGAGCAAATTTTATTAAAAAAAGCACAATCACTCAGATTAAAATATATTTATTCTTAAATTATTTATACTTATTCTTGGTTGCTACTGCACCTGCCTAACTATATTTTTAAGGAGCAGAGGATCTGCAATTAACAAGCAATTTTCGGGGAAGAAAAAAAGTTGTACATTTTTTTAAAAATTATTGCGTCTATTCTATTCCTACTTGCCAATGCTGCCCTTTTAAAATGGGTCAAGAAAGACTCATAAGAAAGGAAAAGCAAGAAAAAATATGTTAAGTGGGCCATTATCGTCACCTGTAGGCATGGATGCGTAGCTGGATGGGCATGATTGGTCGTGTATATAAATGCACCAAACCTCGCAATCCCAAAAGGCAAGAAACTCACCACAAGGAAACAAAGAAATAGAAGAAAGGCAACCAGCGGCACACAGGAAAATACTTTGTGATAGCTTCAGAGATTCCAAAGTTCACTTCGGAAGAGGCTAGAAGTCTGATAGTAAGTGGTGTCAAGCAACTCTTATCAATCTGCACAAACTATTGTTGTTATCAAGATTTTAGCAATTTTTCCTTGCCAATTATCACCGTCATTTTATTTCTAGTTTTATGTGGAAACATCGTTTTGTTACTTAACACTAACCAAATACTGTGCTTCTTTTTTGTTGCAACATATGAATCATAAGCTTTATCCTATGTATTTATATGAAAATATTATCCTCTTTTTAATGTTAAATAGCTTTTCTCAAATTATCATATAATGATTTAATTATTGAAACTACTATGATTTAGTTTGTTTACCAAATGACATTCACTTGACTTTGGTAGTTAAACACAACTGTGCTAGTGATAATGGTTATCCAAAAATTAAAATATTTAAAGAGAGAGAATTCTTTGTACTGTTTTCTTTTATCTCTGTACTTAATTAAGAATCTTTTGTTTTCAATAATGTGTTTATTCATTCTTCACAACAAACAAGACAGAAAAATGGAAGGGAATGATATCAACATGCCAGTTAAGGAAGACAAGAGGCAGGAGTTCGAGACAATTCCACAAACGAGTCATACTCAAAGGCCACGTTCAAGAGAGACTAATGCAACAGATGAAAGTCTTCAGGCCCTATGGCCGCTATTTGTTAAAATTCAGCCCACTTTATCCTCTCTTCTACAGGATTTGACTAAATGGCATGCATTCAAATTACATGGGTCAAGCTCACACGTACCTCAGGAAATTAGTATGGACGCAGGGGAGCCAAGCTCTGACGTGCCTGGAAAAACTAGGTTAGAGGCAGAGAAGCCAATCCTTGATATACCTCAAGTAATTGGCTCAAATGTAGAGGAGCCAAGCATTAGCATACGTCAAGAAACTGGGTCAGATGCAGGGGAATCTAGCTTTAACAAATCTCAAGACGCTGGCTTAAATGCAGGGGAGCAAAGCTTTGACATAAAAAAAGAAATTGGCTCAGATGCGAAGCAGCCAAGCTCAGACGTACCTCAGGAAATTTGCTCAAATAAAGAAAATCCAAGCCGTGACATACCTCAAGAAATTGGGTCAGTTGCAGAGAAGCCAAGCTTAGGCCAAGCAAGTCTTGGCCGCAACATGCATCAAGAAATTGGTGTGGGTGGAATGACATCACAGCAAGTATCACTGCAAATAGATGATGAGAAGCGAAGCTCAACTGAAAGTTACAAGAGTAAGTATTTAAACAAAATTTTCGATGATTTCTAATGTCTATATTAAAAAGATTCCCTCATGCCCTTTATGTTTCAAAACGTCCTAGGGAAAGAAAAACCTCCACTCGCTGAGCGCACTCGCCTCTTTAAGGCTGCCCTGATAGGTGATTGGCCAGCTGCTAAGTCCATACTTCAAAAATATCCAAACGCGATTCGAACTCCCATAACAGACTTGGGTGAATTTGCGCTTCACATTGCAGTTGCAGGCAATCACAAAACTTTTGCAAAAGAAGTGATGAAATTGATGGAACCGGAAGACTTCATGTTGAAAGATAAATATGGACAAACAGCCCTTTTCCATGCTGCAAGGTCAGGAAATGTCAACTGTGCCAAAGAGATGGTAAAAATGGACGACAAACTACCATTCACCCATGATGAAGACGATGACCTACCAATCCACATTGCAGCTCAAATGGGTCAAAGAAATATGGTGTTGTATCTATTTCCTATGGTTCCTTTTGAACGAGTGCCACTGCTTAAACGCATGAACCTCCTTACTCATGCAATTGTTACGGATATGTATGGTACGTCCCAAATCACACATCATTAACAATGATGTGTTGCTATACTATGTGTTGCTCTCATATCATTAACAATGAATTATAGATATTTTAACAACTTGGATAAATCCACCACTTCTAATACTACAATACTATTCGTTGTATAAGAATCTTTTGACTAACCTAATTAAACTTCTTCTTTGATGAACAGATATAGGGTTGGAAATTCTGAACAAAGATTCAAGATTAGCAACCGCTGAGGATTGTTGGGGGAATGTGGCATTGGAAAATTTGGCAGAAAAACCTTTAGCCATTGGTAATACAAGAGGGTTATCATGTTGTAAAAAACGCTTAAACTTTGGTATGTCTTTCTCTAGCCTAGACTTGTCTACTTGAGTATATGCAAATATATGTTAATTGAAAGTTATTCTTGAGTTTATTTAAATTATTTTGAAATAAAAAAGTAATTTCATCCCATTTTTAGATGATATTACTTCATGAAGTGCCTCAGTAAATTGTAACTAGATAAACCTTTTCTTTATTTGTCATGTCTCAATTTGTAGTTAAGTTCTTATCTATTTCTTATACACTTTTTTTTTTTAATTTTTAATTTTCTCCTACTATAAGTTAACGTTGCTTTTTTGCCTAATTGCCTGTATAGTCCTTTTAAAGTTTCTTCTTCCTTTTTTTTTAATGGAAAATGAGCCACATATCAAATAGTTATTTTATATTTTAATTGAGAATTGATGACTTGAATTTTGAAATCATTTAGAAAGGAGAGAATAGTTTTATTTGATCTTATCAAATGTTTAGATGATGTTCATGATAAAGTACTCTAGTAATTTGTAATGGGTTTACTTTTTATATATATATATATATTTGATATGTCTCAAAGTTGTTAAACTTGTAACAATTTCTTTTTCTTTTTTTCATAGGCATGTAAGAGACTTACATAAGCCCTTCTTTTTTATTATTTAATATAGGTAGAACTTTTTTTTGCTTAATTGCTTGTTTATTCATTTGTTTATTATTATTATAATAACCCAATCATTAAACTAATAGACTATCTAAATTGAAGGTAAGTACTAAATTTTTCAGTTCATTAAGATCACTGTGTTTTGTAATATGACTAATAAATTAAATCATCGTTATCCATTGATTCTATTAAGTGATGCATACAAAAACCGTAAATATTTACCAAATAATTTCTGGAGATATTCTTTTCTTTTAACTTAGGTTGCAAAGGGCTTTCCAAAGCTTCTATTGAAGGAAAAGCTTGCGAGTTAATTCGCTCCCTTTGGAACTCCATTCGAAATTTGCAAGAGGAAGAATTTCTAAAATTCGTTGACCAACAACTCCATACAGTACATGCTGCCGCAGCATCGGGCAATGTCGTACTTTTAGATATTATGACAAGTGACTTTCCTGATCTTATACTTAAAAAGAACGGAGATGGAAATAATTTAATAAACGTTGCCATTTTACATCGGCAAAAGGATGTCTTCAGTTTACTATGTAAGAGAGTTCCCCTGGGGAAGCTTGCAAGCGCCGTCAATGCGGAGGGAAACAATATTCTGCACCTTGCGGGAATCTTGGCTCCTCCCGCTAGACTAAATATGCTATCAGGAGAAGCCCTTCAAATGCGAGAAGAGCTGTTGTGGTTTAAGGTATTTGTCACTATTATCCAAAGTTCCTTTATTTTAGTTGCATATTATATTTTAGTCGTCCAACGACATGTTGGCTATTGTAGGGAATTGAAAAGATTGTTCCACGTCCATTAACAAGAATAAGGAACGGGGTTGGCAAGATGCCTCACGAAGTATTTACAGAACAACATGAAAAATTAAGAAAAGCGGGTGAGGAATGGATGAAAAATACAGCAAATAATTGCATGCTTGTGGCAACGTTGATTGCCACCATAGTTTTTGCTGCAGCCTTCACTTTACCAGGTGGAAACAACCAAACATATGGCACTCCAATTCTTTTGGATACCGGTTGGTTCAGTTGGTTTTTGGTGTTCTTCATATCAGATTCAATTTCATTGTTATCCTCCTCAACTTCAACTTTAATTTTCTTATCAATTCGTACATCTTCTTACAAGGATGACGAATTCCTTAAGTCATTGCCTAGAAAGATGTTGTTTGGACTCATTACACTCTTCATCTCTATAGCAGGTATGGTACTTGCCTTTAGTGCAATGTCCGTTTTGGTATGTCAAAAAAAAATAAAGTGGATTCCCATTTTTGTAATTGCCTTGTCTAGTGTTCCAGTTGTTTTGTTTGTTTGGCTACAGTGGGAATTCTGGGCTGTTTTAGGTTATGCGGCATATGGGTCTAAGGATCTTTTTTGGCCACAGAAGTATAGTTCTTTCCATCGAAACATATTTCGTGCGATCTTCATTGCGGCTTCTCTACTTCTTATGGGATTTTTACTTATCCTTGTAACTTCCTATACATTAACTTGGATGGCCAGTGTGATTCCTTTACTTTTTATTTTATTTTTACTTCTCCTTGTAACTTCCGTTAGTTTTCGTGCGATGGTAATTGTTGTTTTTCTACTTTTTACTATATTTTTACTTCTGCTTGCAATTTTCATGAAACTTCCATGAGGCTTGTGCCTGTTTAAAGTCAAGGTATTATTTCACTAGGTATTCCACTTGTAATATGTTTCTACTTATGTCTTCTTTCAATCCTAAGTGAGATTTTGGTGCCTCTCTTCTTCTTATTAGATTTCTTGCCCATTTATATTTTTATTTCGATTTAAGACATTTAATATTATTCCTTGAAATTTCTAGACTTAGTCTCCTTAATTTAAATGTTTGCACGAGAAAAGGAAAAGAATTTTAAAGATCTGAGTCAAAGAAGTATGGCGTCGTCCATATTGACGTTTGTTAAACATTTGATTCCTTTTGTACTCATTGATCTCTTCACGGTAATAATTGAGAAGATATAAGTGGAACGTCCAAAATCTCTCTTATTTTGAGTTTATGACAATTGAAATGAGAGAAAGCCATACAGAATTTCCTTCACATTGTTGTCTCAATCCTCCAAAGAGTGCACTTGATTTATTATATGAGCTTAGTGGCACTAAAGATTCAAGTGTTGCCACTTTTAATGTAACGAATAACAACATGCTACACTTTGTGGGACAATTAGTTCCTTAAGATAGACTAATGTAACATACTTTCGCAAGTGGGATGACTTGGCCATATAAAGGAATTTAACTACTCTTCTCATTGAATTGACTTTTTATGATGAAACTTAGACCTAATCCAATGGTGCTTGCAATTGTAAACCCTTAGTGTAGGGTAGGCAATAGGCAGACCTCTAGTGTGTGGTTAGTAAGGGGTCTCACCCACATCAAGGGTGACATGTATTTGCTGGGAGAGAATGTAACACTTTATTCTTGGAAGACAAGAGGAATGATCAGCCATATAAGGGGGTTTAAGTTCCTTCCATTGAATTGACCTTTTCAATGGAATCTAAGTCCCAATACTAAATAACAAATTAGGAGTAAACCTTTAGATCCAATTAGACTTATTCTGAATTCCTCTCTTTAGGTTGCATATAAAACGCTTAGTAATTAAATGTACCACTTGTATTTAGCAACATTTAATAATTAAAAGGCAAAATACTTTGTGGTCTCTTTATAAAAATACATGGGGAATGACGGAAAGATGCATTATGGCAACACTGATTGCTACAATCATTTTGTTGAAACCTTTGCCCTACCAAGTGGAAACAACCAAGCAAATGGCACGCCTTTCTTCTTATGGAGGAACTCAGTTTTGTTATTCTTCATATCAAATGCACTCGCTTTTTCACCCTCTTCAACTTACGGGACGTAGGAACCACTGGATAGGATGACATTGAAGGTCTAGACCGTGTTGCCCATCCGAATATCTGATAAGCTTCGGAGTTGGCCGGGTGCATGTTGTTATGTGTGAACCTTCGAAAGAAGGACTAGTTTTTCTTTTTTCTTTTTTCTTTTTTTTGGTCTATTAAGGCCCCCTCGTTGCATTTTATCATATTAATCGGGTTACGGACAGGGCTAAGGCACTGAATTGTAAGTTTCTTATTGGACCAATTACTAAATAGGACCAATTTCCAATGAAGTAAACAAATTCTTCATTTAACTAATTATGGAAAATTATTGCTCTCCACATTTTACAGGGACCCTACTCAATGTATCTTTCAAAGTTGCATTATATTATATTTGGAGAAAAAGGAATAAAAAAGGATATAGGAGATAATATTTCATTAATCAAAAGAGTAAAGCCTATAAATTATAATAAGTTTTTGTAAGAGTTCTCAAATTTGTCAAATGCAGTTGTTGAGTCTAAATGAGGATATCATAACTGAATAATTTGTATTTGCTTTAATAATACATAATACTTGACCTTTCACCCAAAAACAATTATTGCTCTCCACATTATGAATGTTCAATTTCTTTTAATTTAAAGGGAGTCAACATTGTTTTTGCTATGAAAAGCAATAAGAGCGGATATGTTTAAGAAGAGTTTAGCAATAAGAGAGGACATGTTTAAGAAGAGTTTAGCAATAAGAGAGGACATGTTTAAGAAGAGTTTAGCAATAAGAGAGGACATGTTTAAGAAGAGTTTATGATCTGAGCTTGGAAGAGAGGTTTGGGAAAAGCTGACAGGACAAAAACTGTTCCAAAACGAAGTCTTGGTTACAGCTTTTCAATTTTTTCTCTTCCTTTTTATTTCTCCACAACGAATTCTTGTCTCCTAAGTTTTTCTTGCGTCAATTGGTTCTTTAATCGGTGCAAACAAATGCAAAAAGAAAATCTTCACATATGCGTTTCTTAAGATATTGCTACAGATTAAGAAGCTGTCCTGAAGATTGGTACCAGTTGCTACATTACAAAGCTTACGGATGGAACATCCATCCAAATGGAACGGAAATTATGCTTTATAATATGCATCAAGATTATTCCAAATTTCTCTTCTAGTTGTAAATCATCATAAAGAAGATGTCCATTAGAAGTTGCTGCACTCTTCATCTCTATAGTAGACATGGTGCTCTCTCTTAGAAATTGAAGGGCCCAATTAAAACACAAAACTATGCAATAGTGGGTTGCTAGTGGAAGCTAATAAGGCCAGGCTCTCCCGTCGCCTTACCCATGTGGGATTGGATATTTCAACACTCCAACACTCCCCCGCAGTCTCACATTGGGTGCGGTGAGAGGTGGGACCAATCTAGAGGGACCACACCAAGGCAAGCAGGACACAGGGCTGGCTTTGATACCATCTTAGAAACTGAAGGGCTCAACTAAAACACAGAACTGTGCAATAGTGGATTGCCAGCGGAAGCTAATAAGGCCATGCTCTCCCGTCGCCTTACCCAATGTGGGATTGGATATTTCAACACTCCAACACTCTCCTTCAGCTCAATGTGCTTTTTGGCTTATCAAAGTGAAACGACAACAATTCCAGTTCCATACAACTGTCAAGAGTCAAGCATCATCACAAGAGGAAACATGAAAGAAGCTTTGAACGTATAGAAGATGTGTTGCCATATTAGGTCCTATGATTAGGTCCCGATTCATTGTAATTATTGTACGTATTCTCATTCCATAAATAGAATAGGTTATGTTGCTTATAAATGTATGCTTTGCATTGTATATAACACACAGCAATAGAGAACCCTACATTGCTGACTCTTAAGCTAACCTATGTTCATCTCTTCCTATATTTTTTCTTTCATGGTATCAGGCCTCCCACAACTGGTCCAAGTGTATCCATTGTAACATGTTTGGGCATGTCCATGATTCTTGTTACCTTTTGGTGGGCTACCCACTGGATGGAAGCCCAAACCATGAGGCAGGCTATGCAAAAGGTCTAGTAGCAATGGGCATCTCGCTCACAATGCTACTACCACTAGGCCTCACGTGCTATCTATTTTTAGATCCTAGAACCCACTTGGTATTAGGCCTTAGAATCTACCCATGTTGGACTTCTCCAACAACATTTCTCTTCCTGGTAACCCATCTTTTGTAGGTATCTTAGGCCACCAACCTCCTAGCTTAGGGCACATTTATAGTGGGCCCACTAGACTCAATCTTATGGTAGAGTAACAATAAAAACTTGACTCTCACCAACCAAATGGAAACATTTAACCCATTCACAGTTATAGCTTTGTCTCTCTTGCCTTTTTCATTCTTATGGATTATCGACTCAAGGGCTAATGACAATATTATATGCAATTTGAATATTCTTGATTTTATCTCTCCATGCACTACACCAATTAATATTACCTTGCTTGATAGAACTCTCAATCTCGTGATCCATAATGGCTACTATAGATCCTATCATAAGTTAGACCTTACTAATATTTTATATGCTCCATTATTTAGGCATAACTTACTCTTTATTTAGAAACCAAATTGTGACAATAACAATGTGATAATTTTCTTTGATGATTTTTATGTTTTTCAAGATTGTACAATTGGGGCTTTGACTAAGCTGGACGAGGCTGATTAAGAGCTATAATTCGTTTGCTTTGTTTTTCTTTCTAATTTTCATTTTGTTTTTTAGATTATTTAGTTTTCATCAAAAATAATTTTTGTACTCCTAAATAGCCTCATGGTTGTAATTTTATTTCAATAAATATTATCAATTATGATCTTTTACATCAAAATTTGGGTCACTCATCTTTGAAAACTTTTATCTCTCATAGGTGCTCAATTTCTTTCCCTCCATCTTTTTCATGCCCCATTTTCCCTTTACCAAAACAAACTTGGCAACCTTTTCCCATGAGCCACACAATTACTTGCTTCTTTTTTGAGTTGGTTCACATGAATGTTTAAGGTCCTTATTAGATTCCCAACCATGATGGTGCTAGTCATTTCCTAACCACAATGGACAATTTCTCACACATAAATTTGACTTTTCTTCTTAAATTTAAAAGTCAAGTTTTTTTTTTCCATAATTTAATATTCTCTCTCTCTCACTCACGTCCATATTCAATTCAATTCTATTGTCCAACACATCCATTCTGACAATGATTTGGAATTCTTTTCCTCTGAATGTTGCTCTTTTCTTTTCATGAAAGGTATCTTTCATGGAACCTTATGCATTCACACTCTTTAGCAAAGTGGAGTCATTAAAGACAAATATTATACTTACTAGATGTGGCTTGAGTTCTAATGTTTCAAACTCACATTCCTCCTTCTTTTTGGGGGGAATGCTTTTATTTCTATCACATATCTTGTTAACCATTTCCCTTCCTTATCTTTTCATAGGCTCAATTCTTTTGAAAAATTATTTGGCAAATCTCCTATTCTTGATTATTTTTATGTTTTTGAATGTCGCTATGCCACCACATTAGGTGCTCATGAAAAATTTAGTCATTGAGCACTCCTTAGCATTTTTGGAAGTTATCCCATTCTCAAAATGGCTACCATTTATTTAACTTTCATGCCAAAAATATTTTCATTAGTCATGATGTTATTTTTCAAAAAATTGTTTTCCCTTTTTCTCATCTATCTCTTTCCTCCTCGAACAATTCAATAATCTTATCGACTCCAACAATACTACCTCCTAACACTGACACTTCTTCATTATTACCAATTGATCTCTTGGATTTTCTTGACCCTACATCGACTCTTACTACCCCACTTGCTACTACCTTACCTTTTTCAAAGTTACCCATTACTTCATTTGAGCTTATCCCCATTACCTCTGATCCCCCACCCGATGTCCTTCCCACCACCCTACCATCAACTCCCATGGACCTTCACTTTGATAGTCTAGTTGCACTACTCGCCCTTCAATTTGGGCTTTTAATTATTAATACCCTACCCTCCTTAACTATTGTGCACATCCCTATATCCCTCCTCAGTGTGACTTGCCCTAGTAAGACTTCATTGCCTCCATTTCTATCACTTAAGAACCTTCCACCTATCAAGAAGTCATCACTAATACTAATTGGATTGTAGCCACAAATATAGAGATCATTTTTGTTAAGGCAAATCATACTTGGGATATGGTTCCTTTGCCCACTTATACTTCCATGGTAAAGCATGTCACCGTTATCCTCATTATCACCATTGCTATTGTTCACCACTAGCTACTCTATCATATGGATGCTTAGGATGCCTTTTTTCATGGTGATTTTTCTTAAAAAGTATATAAGCAGCTTCTCCCTAGATTTCACAATTAAGGGGAGCCTTTTGTATGTTAATAGTGTAAATATCTTTATGGGTTGAAGAAAAACTTCTAGCAATCGAATGCAAAGTTCACTAAAGCATTGATTGTGCATAACTTCATTCAGTCTTATCATGATTACTCCTTATTCACCAAGAGAAGAGATAGTTCTTTTGTGGCCTTATTCATTTATGTTGATGATATCCTAATATAAGGAACAATCAAGATGCAATTTCAGACATTAAGAAGTATTTGCATACTACTTTCTTTATGAAAGATCTTGATGAGTGCAAATTTTTTCTAGGTTTTGAGATTGCTCATTCTCCAAAAGGAACTTCATTGAGCTAGTGAAAATACACATTAAAATTGATCTTTAAAGTAAATCTAGCTAGTTCCAAGTCATCACTAATCCCTATGAAACAAAAGAAGAAATTTACAAGCATTGAGTATGATGCTAGTTCGGAAGAAAAGTTGGATGATCCACCTATTATAGATCTATTAGTCTATCATAGACTAGTTAGATGATTGATTTATTTGACTCTTACTAAGCATGAAATTACCTTTTTTGTTTAGCTTCTCAATTAGTTCATATATGATCCAAAAAAGTCTCATATGGAAGCTATTCCAAGGTGATCAAATACCTTAGAAGTTGTCTAGAACTTGGTCTTATATTTCTTTCATTTTCACAGTTTGAGTTGTGAGGCTATTGTGATTTGAACTACAACACGTGTCTTATGACAATGAGATTTACCAAACGATTTTGCATCAGACTAGGCAATTCCATGATATCATAGCAATTCAAGAAACAACCCATTATCTTACTTTTATTTGTAGATGTAGAGTATTGAGCCATACAAGTCATCACTTATGAGATAGTTTGTATCATTAGGCTACTTAAGGACTTTGGTTTTCATATAAAATGCCTTACATTACTACACTACAACAATGAAGCCATCAGAAAGGTCATGGTAAATCCTATATTTCATGAGTGTAGAAAACACATAAAGGTCAAATGCCATTATATTAGAAAGAAGCTTCAATAAGAGATCATTGTCATACAAGATGTCTCCCCTAAAGAATAACTTGCTGATTTATTGACAAAGACATTTTACAACAAGCAATACTAGCATCTTCTCTCTACGATCAAAGTATTTGACTTGTTTAAATCTTTGGCTTAAAAGGGAGTGTTAATGTACAGAAGATGTGGTGCCATATTGGGTCCTGTGATTAGGTCTTGATTTATTGTAATTATTATAGATATTCTCATTCCATACATTGAATAGGTTATGTTGCCTATATAATAGGCATTGTCGGCTTCCATTAAAATCAATCACTTGAAGTACCAAAGAAGCTTTAACTACAATTATATACATAATTGTTATTGGTTTGTACAAAGATATTGAGATGTTCAAATCTTTAGCTTAAGAGGGAGTGTTAATGTATAGAAGATGTGCTGCCATATCAAGTCCTATGGTTTGGTCTTGATTAATTGTAATTATTGTACATATTCTCATTCCATACAATAGGTTATGTTGCCTATATAATAGGCATTGTTGGCTTCCATCAAAATCAATCATTTGAAGTACCAAAGAAGCTTTAGCTAAAATTATATACATAATTGTTATTGGTTTGTACAAAGATATTGAGATGTTCAAATCTTTAGCTTAAGGGGGAGTGTTAACATATAGAAGATGTGTTGCCATATCAGTTCCTATGATTAGGTCTTGATTTATTGTAATTATTGTACATATTCTCATTTCATACAATAAGCTATGTTTCCTATAGAATAGGCATTGTTAGCTTCCATCGAAATCAATCACTTAAAGTACCAAAGAAACTTTAGCTACAGTTATACAATTATATACCTAATTTTTATTGGTTTGTACAAAGATATTGAGACATTAAGTTTTGAAGCCATTGCTAAAGTGCATGAGTTCAAGGGTCTTCTCATAATTATTAAACTAGTAAACAAAATAATTCCTGATAATATAGTTATTGCTGCACTAAGGGAGGCTTAAATTTTTTGGGATAAATTAGTAATTATATTTTATGTAAAGACTAATGGAGGTCTTGAATTTAGAATTGATATAAATATAAAAAAAAATTATCAAATTAAGTCATATTAACTTAATCTTCCCTTTAAAATTAAATTTCTCATAGTTACTACCTAGATCTAATTTCTTTTTTAATTAAGGATTTGTTATCATAAGTTATTATAACTTAAAATTCATGATAAATATTATTAAACATGCTTTTGTCTTTGTAAACCTATAATTTTGATCTTAATATTTAGATTTTACAATCAACTAAGTTGTGACCTTCCTATCTTGAGAGCATGAATTCTAGGATGAAATGATCACACAATTTGTATGACATCTGAATTGAAACTTCTTGTAAAGTTGTCATTATAGTTCAATTGTTTACTTTCAAATGATAAACAATTTTTTCACAAAATTTTAGGTAGGATGTTGTGTTCAAAAATACTTTCCCTTTAAAATTTTCGTCATCCACAACTATTTCTAAGTGTAAAATTTATGTTAATAAAGATAATGACTTTTTTTTGGCTTTTGTCCACCTATTCACTTAATTTTTGGGTGAAAATGTAAGTGTGCATTAATAAAAAGAAGTGTACAAAAGCATAGAGACATATCCTAGAATTATAAGAATCACAAAAATATAGAGGTTGGAAGCCTTCAAATCTCACTCAAAATGACATTTCCCTGTGAAGATTTTATACTTTGAAATAAAGAAACTCTCCCTCATACAATTTTCCTTACTTTAGCTAGCATAATTGGAATCTCTACTATTTTGCTTTAAAATCGTCCTCTATTACGTTCTGCCCATGTACAATAAATGTAAGCTAAAAAAGATAACTTAAGAAGTTTGACAACCAAATTCTTTCCTTTAGTTGCTCTGATCATCCATTACAATTCTTCATTCCATCTTATTTACTTAATTAAATACTCTATACTAGATATTATATTAAATTTAATATAACGTAGTTGTAAAGAAAAGAAGGAAAAAAACAAAAGGAGATGCAAGAAAATACTTTATAACGTAGTAAAGAGTGAGACCTTTTCAAGAATCAATAATAGTGCGTGTTTGAAATGGGGGCAACAAAGACCAAGAAAAAGAAGAAAAAAATCAAGTTGAGTGGACACGGTTCTTCCACAGGTAGTTATAGATGTGTGAATGGATTGTTGTGATTAGACGGGTCATAAAGATGAAATGGAGAGGCAGTTGTCGTCATTCACAACTTATAAAATGATAGACCGCTTGCTTGTAGTCTTATAGGAAAGAAACTTTATCTACAATGACATACATAATTATCATAAGTTTTTAATAAGACCATCTAAATATAAAATTGAGAAGCCATTGTTAAAGTTCATTGGAGATAGGGTCCATTTAGAATTGTTAAAATAATGATAAAAAATAATCAAAAATAATCAAAAATAGTTATTGTTCCATGTTGAAAACTATGTCATATCAACTTAACCTTCACTTTAACATTAAAACTTTTGTGAAGAAAATAATTAGAAGAAATCTTGCACTAATTGATATATGATATTTTGTTGCTCTTTATTTTGTTTTGGTTGATTGGATATTATCAGATAATTTTAAATTTATATCAATTTAGGTGGAAAGTAATCTCATTAAAGCGAGTTGAAAATGGTTTGGAACCTACCGTGTAGAAAGATATTTGGCAAACTATCAGAATAATAAAATAAAAAAAGTGCTTATAAAATAGTTATTGTCATTTCAACGGTAACTCAAATATTTTGTAACAAATTAATTATTGAATTGGATGATAGGTATTGACCTTAGAATCAACACAAATATCAAAATTAGTTTTGCTAAATTAAAACTATTCTTAAGGATCTTATTATATACTTTTGCTAAATTAAAACTATTCTTAGACCTCCCCATTGACCCAGATCCCCGTCGGTTCATCCCTTCACCTCCCAAATCCCCGTCCGTTCACCCCCATCCTTCCCCGTCGTCCCAGACCCACCTCCCCATCGACCCAGATCCCCGTCGTCCCATACATCCCCGTCCCGCGCCATCGTCCCAGACCCTCCTCCTCATCGATCTAGATCCCCCTTCATCCCCGTCCCTCCCCGTCTTCCCAGACCCACCCCCCCGTCGACCCGGTTTGGCATCGTCCCAAACCCACCTCCTTCCCCGTCCTCAGACTCATCCCTGACCTCAAATCCCCGTCCCGATCCAGTTCGACCCCATCCCAAATCCATCCCTAACATCCCAGATTTCATCCCTCCCTGTTGGTTTCTTTCTCCAAACCCAAACCTAAACACTAACACATACATTGGATCACCATCCCGTCGCCGTGGTCCCAGACCCATCCCAGACCCATCCCCATCTCGCCGTAGTCCCAGAACCAGTCCAGCTTCATCCCCGTCGCGGGAGGTAGATCTGGTCATCGGCGGGAGGCAGAGCTTGTCGTCAAAGGGTAGAGCTAGGTGGCGGGAGAAAAGGTCCTAATGGCTTATCGCCGGACTCCCTAGGCTCGGAGGTGAGGAAAAAAAAAAAAAAAGTAAAAAATGTCCCTGCAGATTCGTACCCACAGAACCCCTTCCCCCCATCCCCGTCCCTGCAAAACCCACCGTCCCCCCCACCCCCCACCCCACATCCCCCCCACGTCCCCCCCACGTCCCCACAGAACCCCCTTCCCCCATCCCCTTAGAACCCACCGTCCCCGCATCAAATCCTCCCGCCGTCCCACATCTCCCTACTGACCTCCCCGTGGTAGCTCCTGCCGACGAGTGGCAGCTTGTGGGAGTAGGCGACAACAAAGGGTCAGATCGACTTTATGTGACGGAGGCAGCATCTGTTGCAGCCATATCAAGAGATAGACTGGGTCTAAGATGGTGACGCAAGTGGTGGCGATCGGCGGTGTGATGAATTAAAACAAAGAGGACAGGCGAAGGGCAGCGTACTCGGACTTTACCGTTGAAGGGATTGAGTTGGGAAAAGGTGGATGTAGAGTCGTTTTCTCAAACATCAATTAGTATTCCTACAACCTGCTTATGGTAAAGTTGGTAGAACCTGAAGCTCGTTCTGTCAATCGAAAGAAAAATTTATCTGAATTGATGGCACGTACGCGAAGTGGAAAGATGACAAATATTACTAAAGCCTCAAACACCTCAAACTCTGAGATTGCAGCTGAAATTGCAGCATCACTTTTCAAGTCAAGTTTGGATGCTTCAGGTAAACCTGTGAACACTCAAACTACTGAAATAGTTGATGATATTGATACTGTTGATGAAAATGTTAGTATGGGAGACAAAGTTCAAGAAAATAGCTTACTAAATGAAGTTGTAGGCCAAAAGATCAATTCAATTATTGGGAATTCTGGGTTGTCTTGGAAACATATTACAATGGATAATCTTATGAAGACAGCAAAGTTAGATTATCATCCTTCTTTCAAGGAAAGAAAAAAACTTGTTGTTAAACCTCCACTAGAAGCTATTGAGGAAGGGAAAAGTCACTTTGCAAATTGTCTTGTGAGATATTTTTTAACGAAAAATATTTCATATTACTTAGTGAAGGGTATTGTAGAAAAATTGTGAGGAAAAGAGAACCTATCTGAAGTCTTAGCTACTAATGAATGTTTCTTTTTCTTTCGGTTTTCGAATATGAAGAAAATGGAGGAGGTTATGGAAGTTGGAATATGGGATATTGTAGGCAGGCCACTTTTCATTCAAAAATGGCATCCTCTTATTAGATTGGAAAAAGCAAAAATCTCTGCAGTTCCCATTTGGGTGCGTTTATATAATGTACCTCATGTGCTTTGGACTAATAAAGGTATGAGCTATGTGAGTAGTGTGTTGGGCAAACCTTTATACATGGATAAGGCTACTGAACAAAAACTTCGGTTATCATATGCTAAAGTATGTATTATGATGGATATCAATAGTGAATTCCCTGAAAAGTTTGATATTGATGTGGGAGGAGGAGAATCATATGAAGTACATGTTGAATATTGTTGGATTCCTAAGAAATGTAAGGTATGCAATAGCTTTGGACACAAAGAATGTACTGCAACAAAGAAAGAAGTTTGGGTACCTAAAAAGAATGTAGCTCCTTTAACCCAGAACCCTCAGATTGATAATCCTCAAGATAGTCAGCTCTTGAGTACTGCTAAGGAACATCCTATCCAGATCATTGCAACAGAGCCAAATCTAAATACAATTGGGATAGAGAATCCAAATACAATTGGGATAGAGAATCCAAATACAATTGGGATAGAGAATGTCCAAGTTTTACGAAAGGATATAGTTAGAAATACTAAATCTACTACAAGCACCAAAAAAATTGGAACATTTGAGGGAAAAAAGGATAAGGTACAAAATGTCATATCTCATAATAAATTTGCATTACTAGATGAGAACATAATGACTGATCCTACTATAGAGCATGTGGTGATTGAGGAAAAGGATAAATTGTTCAATAAATGAAAGTACTATCATGGAATGTTAGGGGCTTAAAGAAAAGCCCTAAATTAAAGGAGGTTGTCGATTTTGTTAAGTCCCATTGCCCCCAAATTATTATCTTGATTGAACATAGAGTCAAAGAAGAAAATGCTGATATAATTATGAAGAAGGGATTTGTAGATTGGAATTATGTCCATAATTACAGGTTTAGCAGTCTTGGTAGAATTTGGATCCTCTAGAAAGCTTATGAATTTCAACTTACAGTTAGAGAATCTTCATCTCAAGTCATCCATTGCTTAATTGAAAGATCTGGTATGCACCCATACTTCTTGTCTGCTATTTATGCAAACAATCTTGAGATTGAATGTAGAAATTTATGGGCTAATCTTACTAGCTTTTATAATTTTCATGTGAATGATGTTCCTTGGTTAATTATGGGTGATTTCAATGAAATACGAAATACAAGTGAGCGCATTGGGCCTAATGTCAGATGGACACAAGGAATGACAGAATTGAATGAAATAATTGAAAATATGGCATTGATTGAACCCCCTTATTCGGGGCCACTATTTACATGGACGAATAAAGGATTAGGAGCTAATCTTAGAGCTAGTAAAATTGATAGAGCTCTTACTAATGGGGAATGGATTCGCAAATTTGGAAACTTTGCTATTAAATTTTTGCTCCCTGGTGTATCAAATCATTCTCCATGTCTAGTTAAATTTGGCAACACCGCACACAAGAAGAATTCTTCATTCAGATTCTTTAATTTTTGGACTACTTGCCCAGATTTCATGGATACAGTTGGATCAATATGGCAACAAGAAATAGTATGCTCAAAAATGTTTCAGGTGGTGCAGAAGCTAAAAGCTTTGAAGTTCCCTCTCAAGAAGCTGAATGCAGCACAATTTGGTAATTTGAATAAGAAGATAAAGAATGCTAGAGAAAACTTACAGCTATTGCAACACAGATTAGAGCTTAATCCTTATTGTCCTGATACTCGTGCTGAGGAAAAGACACAGCTAGAGAAGCTACTTGCAATGAGTAAACATGAAGAAATCCTTCTCAAATAGAAATCAAGAAACTTATGGTTAAAAGAAGGAAATAATAATAGCAAAATTTTATTTGTGTCATTTATGAGAAGGAGAGCTCAGAATAGAATTTGCAGAGTAGTTCTAGAAGATGGATTAGTTATCACAGAAGAAGATGACTTGAAAACTGCTATTATTGTATATTATAAGTCTATTCTTGGTAATGCCAGTAGGAACTTCACCAACTGTGAAAGGTACACATCTTTATTTCATGGTGATGATGTAAGTACACTTTTTAGTACAATAAGATTTGAACGTTCAGATGTTCTTAAAGCTCTTTAGGGTATTCATGATTTTAAAGCTCCTGGACCAAATGGGTATAATAGTTTCTTCTATAAGAAAGCTTGGCCTATCATTGGAAGAGACATAGAAGATGCTATACTAGAGTTCTTTTCATCTAGGAAGTTGTTGAAGGTTATCAACTCTACATTGTTATCTTTAGTTCCAAAGGTTCCTAATCCTTGTGGCAATAAAGATTATAGACCAATAACATGTTACAATGTTCTCTACAAGATTATATCCAAGATATTAGTTGGGAAGTTGAATGTGATTATCCCATCAGTAGTAAGCCAAAACCAAACTGCATTCATTAAAGGACGCCAAATTTTTGAGAATATTATGCTATGTCAGGAATTACTTCACAATTATCATAAAAATGATAAAGGTAAGCGTGTGGCCATAAAAATTGATCTCATGAAAGCATATGATATAGTTAAGTGGGAAGCTATATTAGGAGTTTTGAAAGCTATTAATACTCCTCAACATGTAGTTGATCTGATAGGAGTATGCATTTCTACAACAAGGTTCTTAGTAAATTTCAATGGAGAGCATGCAGGTTACTTTGAAGGTACCAATGGATTGAGACAGGGAGACCCATTATTCCCTTATCTATTTGTACTGGTTATGGAAATACTAAATAGAATTATTATTGTAAAAACCTCCACAACAGCTTTTAAGTTCCATTGGCGATGCAAAATAGAGAAAATCACCCATTTGTGTTTTGCTGATGATCTGTTTCTTTTTTCCCATGGAGATATAAATTCAGTGCTTTGTCTTATAGAAGCTTTGGAGGAGTCTGGTGAACTTACAGGTCTTCATTACAATCCAACTAAATGTCAAATATTCTTCTTAGGATTATCAGATCAAGAACAGCTTTTCATCTTAGATCACTCACCTTTCCCCATGGGTACACTCCCATTCGAAATTGCTTGGCAAATAGTTTGCTCTCCAAAGAAGGAAGGGGGATTGGGATTGCCGAACCTTAAACTTTGGAATAAAGTCCTTTTAGGATGTATGCTTTGGACTCTCATAAATCATCCAGATGAATCATTATGGAGTAAGTGGATACATAGCACTAAATGTAAAAGATTTTCAGTAATGCAGATTCAAATCAAAGGTTCAATGGTATGGAGTTAGAGAGGTCTTCTCAAGTTAAGGCCCATGCTTACCTCAGTTCTTTCCAGCCCCGCCTACTGTTGCAAAGCTATTTATCAGGACCTGCAACCAATAAATGAAAAAGTAGATTGGTATGATCTAATTTGGACTGGCGGGATTTGCAAGCATAACTTTATTGGATGGCTAGTTTGCCATGATCGACTTTCTACAGCAGAGAGAATGGTACAATGGCTTCCTACAATTAACCAATACTGTGATTTTTGTCAGGCTCAAGTAGAAAACATGAGTCATCTTTTTTTTGAATGCCCTTGCACAATGTTGATTTGAAAAAATATCCTTGCTCAAAATGGAATTCGATGTCACATTGAAGGATGGAATGAAGAATTAAATTGGTTGATTAAAGCTTCTAAAGGTAAAGATCTAGTTGTAAAACTTCTTAAAATATCTTTTTTAGTTTGTATTTATTGCATTTGGGCAGAAAGGAATAGAAGAAGATTTCAAAATACATTAGTTGACATTCCAATCTTGTTGGCTAAAGTAAGAAAAATTGTACGAGGGAGAGTTTCTCTGCTCTACAATATCAAACCCTCACAAGATAATGTATTTTTGAGTGAGATCTGGAGGCTTCCAACCTCTATTTTTTCTTATTCTTAGGTTACTTTTGAAAATTGTTGTAATACTGGGATATACCCCTGTGCTTTTGTATATTAATTTCTATTAATGCAACTTACATTAAAAACCAAAAAAAAAAAAAAAAAACTATTCTTAGAAATTAGTTTTGCTAAAATGACAAATAAAATCATCTAAGTTATTATGTATTCAGATATGAGTCATATCGACAAATAAAGTTTCTTTTTTGTATTTTTTCAGAAAATGTCAAATCACGACGGAAGTGCCACCGCACAAAACATGACGCCACCAGGGACAATAACGACAAAGACGCTAAGGAACATAAGAAAACCAGAAAGCTGAGGAGGTCCGAAGTCAAAAAGCAAATAGCGAAAGCTAGTTGTGTCAGCTAGCTGACGCAAGAGGCAAAAGTGCCAGCTGACGTAGACGAACATGGAACAAAAGTAATAATGAGTCACGTAAAACTACAAAAGTAACCAATTATTTGGTCAAATTTTATACTTAGATTGAGCTCTGTTTGTACTTTTTCTTGAACTACCTCGACACCTGTCTTACTATAACTTTAAGAAGCAGTGAATTCACTACTAAAAATTAATTTCAAAGGAAAAACTTGTATTTTTTTATAAATTGATATTATGTTTTATTTTGTTCAATATTCATGGCCTCTTCAAGAGTAGATATTATCACATAGATTTTGTGCATTTTGTACCCAATCCACGGACTATCATAAACTCTTTCTTGCACTACTCTACATCTTTAAAGCTCAACTTTGTTAAATTTTTTGGTAACTATTGTCTGACCTTTTATTAAGACCCATCTGCCTTTGTTAATGACAAAAGCTGAAAAGGATGTTATTAACGTACCAAGTAAATTAGTGAGGCATAGCACAATTAGTGCTTTTTAAGATACTTTTCCTTAGTTTAAATTATGTATAAAGGAGTAGAATTTGCCATAAATATTTATGACATAATCAAAACTCTCAACGCTATTTGATCAAGGTTGCTTAGATGTTTAAAGGAAGGTCATGGCTTCTAGAACTTGCCCAATACTATACTCCCCTTATTTTTTTTTTATTTTTTGTGAAAATGTAAATTTGCATTAATAAAATATAGTATACGAAAATATTGAGGTATCTCCTAAGATTACAAAAATTACAAAAACTACAAAAAGATAAAGGTTAGAAGCATCCAAATTTCACTCAAAATGATATTTTCCTGTGAAAATTTTATATTTTAAAACAAAAAGACTCTTTCATACAATTTTTTTTACTTTAGCTAATAAGATTAGAATGTCAACTTTTCTGTTCTAAAATCTTCTACCATATACAATAAATGAATCTTAGAAAAGATATTTTAAGAAGCTTTATAGTCAAATCATTTTCTTTAATTGCTCTGATCATCCATTACAATTCTTTATTCCATTTTCTAATATGATGTCGAATTTTATTCTATGCAAGGATAGTCTTCTAAACCATCGTTGTCCATGAACATCCAAAAAATAGATGACTCCCCTGATTTATTTATCACGAGTTATGGCTTTGAGGCGGCCAGCTTGCTTTCAATGGCACGTCACTCATCTATGACCATTTAACTACTCTTTAGCTTTAATTCGGCCACACTCTTTTCACATGCTTAGCTTTCATTCAATATCAAGTCATCCTCAAAACCAAGAGCTTCAGAAAATATCCAGCTCACAGAAACATGGAGAAGAAGACTCATGACAACCATCTTGAAAGAAAAATTGTCCACTGCCCCACAAGTGAAAGAGCATAGTAGCAAAAGTCAGCTTTCTTTAAATCTATCACCACCAAAAGTGTCAGCTCATTCAAGAAGGAAATCAAGCAAAAGAATTTTAACGAAACAAACGGATAAGCACAGAAGGTATAGATATATGGTACGCTAAAAAAGTAGTATCCTCACATTAAAATAAATAAAGGATAATAAAATTAGTGTGATCGAGTATTTTGTGTTGTTAATAACTTGTTTTAACATTCTCCTTACAGTTCTTATTTTGTAACAATGCAAAGAAAAAGTAGGTCTTTACTAAAGCCAAATTAGCAATTATTCAGCCAAGAATATTATTGCACTTTGTAGCTACACCCTTCCAAGGATTAGTATTATTATCAACGCGGTTTCTTTGAACACCTGCGAGCTTCGAAGCTCAACTTTAAACGGTGAGAAATACAACCGTAAGTTTTCTGGAGCAATTTCCATGCTTAAATTCGGCAAATATTAATAGTATCCCATGCTTACGTTCATATTTATAGTCTTCAGGCCCTTTGCAATCTTCAAATCGTGTTTCATAATGGAAGAGCCACGTGATTAGCATCAGTGGCACTCAAATTATACATGCATACCTTTTTTTATTATTTTTTATTTGTTATTTGTTATCTTGTTCCATTATCCTCTTCAATTGAATATTTCTGATCATAGTATTTTATATAAATTGTTATATAACGAAATTGATAGTAAATATAGAATTTTAAGATTTTAAGAGTCGTTGAAGATATCTTAAGACTTGTTCAAAATTTTGATTTAGAAAGATCGTAGGGCGGTTATCCCTTATAAAAGAGTGTGAAGCGGAGTCTCCTTTTACTTTTCTTCCCACTTTTGTTTATCAACCTTATTTTTTTCTTTTACGGATCAATTTATTAGAAGCCTAAATTTCATGAATCATTTAACATTTGTTTTTCAAAAAAATTCGTTATACTGTTGTAAATAATGGAAGAGAGTTGGGATAGGCTAGACTTTAGGATGTGAATTTTCTTAAGATAAATAAAGCAAGGGGCACCCAAAGAACCTGCCCCTTATATGTCTAGAGTTACCAGGGACTGAGAATTTTCTTAAAAGAGTTGGAAACTATAAATTTAGTGAATTGCAGAAGGGATTGAAAGATCTTGATTAGGACGATTTTTGGAACCTGCCATCTTCCTTTTTCCTGGGAAGTCCTTGTTTAGGTGGCTCAAAAAGACTTTTAGTTCCATATGCTGCACGGACTAGACCACCTCAAAAATTACACTGTAGCCAAACAAATAAAACAACAGGGACTCTTGCCAACACAATTATAACAATGGGAATCCATGGCATCATTTTTTGATACACCAAAAACATATTGCACTGAACGCCAGCACCATGCCTACTATAGAAATGAAAAGCATGGTAAACCCAAAAAACATCCTCAAAATTAATGATTTGAAGAAATCCCCTTCCGTAAAAGAAGATATGAGGATTGATAGGAAAATTAAGATTGACGCCGAAGAGGATAACAATGCAATTGCATTTTTTTTTTTTTTTATGATGAATATGTGAATTTATTCATCGAAGAATAAAGAAATACATAAGCTTAGGGGCATACCCCAGCATTACAATTCATTTAGGAGAAGATAGAATTTGGAATTCTCCAACTATGACTCAACAAAACATTAGCTTGAGAGAGTTTAATGTTTCTAAATAAAGAAGCTCTTCCACGAACTACTCTCCTGATTTTAGCTAACAACATTGAAATATCAATAGACTTATTCTGAAAACGTCTACGATTTCGTTCTAACCATATACAATAAAGACAAGCTAAGAAAGAAATCTTGAGAAGCTTTGCGACTAAATCCTTTCCCTTAGTTGCTTTAATCAGCCATTGCAATTCGTCGATGACCTTACGAATACCTTGTTGAGCTAGAATAGTTCTCCAAACCTGTTTAGTCCAAGTGCACTGAAAAAACAAGTGAGATCTATTTTCATATTGAGATCCACAGAAATTACAATACAGATCAATTGAGGGGAGCTAGCGAGAAACCACTACTGCTGTAGGAAGTTTGTCTCTACATATGAGCCAACCAATGAAGTTATGTTTGCTGATTCCTCCTAACCATATCAAATTATACCATTCAACCTCAGTGCTCACTTGACGTAATTCCTTGTACGTTTCCTTACAACAATAGGAAGGTTTGGATAGTGTAGAGGTTAAAGTTTGTCGTAACTTTAGAAGACCTCTCCAACTCCATGTCATATTTCCTTTGATGTCAAGATCCATAATTGAATTTCTCCTGCATTTAGTACTATGAATCCACTTACTCCATAAGGATGAATTAGGGCAATTTATGACATTCCAGAGAAATAGCCCCAACAAAACTTTATTCCATACTTTAAGGTTTAGTAGTCCAAGACCTCTTTCCTTTTTTGGTGAACAAACAACTTGCCAAGCAACCTTATGAGTTTTATGCTCTTCTAAGTGGCCTACCCAGAGAAAGTGCTTTATAAGAAGAATTTGATAAGAAGAATACTGAAAACCAGTTATTTTTCAAGAAGATTGGAGTCCCAATTTCTTGATTGTTTCCACTTGGCACAACGAAGCCTGCAGCAAAAACCATAGTGGCAATCAATGTTGCTACAAGCATGCACTTGTCTGCTGTTTTCTTCATCCATTCCTCACCAATTTCCCATAGTTTCTTATGTTCTTCATTGAATACATCACGTGGTGTTTTGCCTTCTTCATTTTGGGATTTCAGAAATGCAAGTGGCACCGTGTTCGCTACCGCCTAGGATATCCAAGATGTAATTAATAGTTAAAATACAAGCATTGTACATGAAACTACAACAAACAAATTCTGAATATTCTTGACCCCACCTGAAACATCGATAGCTCATCTCTCACTTGAAAGACTGCTCCTGCTGGCGTATTTAGTTTACATGTCGGAGCCAATTTTCCAGCAAAGTGCAGTATATTGTTTTCACCTTCAGCGAAGGTTTCCGCAAACATCTTCGAGCCAGCTATGCTATATAGTAAAGCGAATACCTCTTTTTGCCGATATAAAATAGCAACATGACGTAAATCATTTCCATTTTCGTCCCTTTTCCATATGAGATCAGGAAAATGGTGTAAGGCAAGAAATAAAAATGCTCCGTTGCCAAGCTTTGCAGCAGCATGTATTGAAGGGAGTTGTTGGTTAACAAAATCTAAAGCCCGTTCGCTTGGCAACTCACGAATCTTCTGCCAAAAGTGACATACTAGGAACCATTTCAGAAAGCGCTCTTCGCGAGGAGGCTCTTTAAAATCTAAGATAAAAAGAAAAAGAAAAATGAATATTGAGAAATTTGGTAAATATGTATGACTTCTGTCTACATCATTTAACTAAATCAATTGAGAACGAAAATGTAATTTCTTGATTAAATGGCCAACCACAATTACATTAATCGGTTCATGGATTAAGGATTTACTTGGTTTTGGATATTTTACTGGTTTAATAGTTGGACTATCCTTAAATAAAAAATGGTATACTAATAAAAATCTGAACATGCAATTAAGCAAAAAAAAAAAAAAAATGCTAACTATAAAAAAATTTATAAAAAATATCTAAAAAATAATCTCAAAACAAATTACTAGAGTACTTTAAAAAACAAATATTATCAAAATATTTGATGTGATCTAGTAAGATTATTTTCTTGTTCCCAAAGAATTTGAGTAAACTAGTCATTAAATCTCACTTATGCTAATTCACCTATAAAGTACTAAAAGTCTGTATTTTTCTTTTTTAAATTGTGTGTATCTCTGGAGAACATTCATGTAAAATATGTGATTTTCTTACATCTCACCTAAATCTTAGAATTTGCTTGATTTTCTCTTGAGGCTAAATCCTAAACTGCATTTAACTAAGAAAATTAGTTAGGTCATCTTTAGATCAATTGAGTCTTTCAAGCAAACCTTATTTACTTATCATTAGTTACCCTGTTAAGCCTTGATTCTTATCTTGATTTTCTTTAGTGATACCCACATATATATATATATATATATATCTATTATCCTTTGATCAATTTATCCCATTGTCCCATGCCCATGAACATATTAGTGTACAAGTTATTTAAACAAAACTTGTTTGGTGAAATCCTATATGCAAGTAATATAATGATGAAAAAAGTATCATTCCACAGAGATTGTTGAATATTAAACCAATTAATTACTAATGATGAATAATTCCTAGAATCTATCTAACAAATTAAATTGATAGATGGTAGATTAACTAACTACATTTAAAAAGATTTAATACAAGAGAAGTGTTAAAGCATCTGATTTCACCATGACTACTAGATATGAATATCAATTATTTATACTTGCAAGAATGATAATACTAATGTGACACATGATAGAATTTTCTAATTTATTAACTATTTTATGTCTAAGTATAACAAACCTATTCAGATCATTAATTCACTATATCTCTATATGTGAATTGAAACAAACAATATAGATCAATTAAGGGGAGTCATTAAGAAATCACTTCTATTGTACAAAGTTTGTCCTTACATATGAGCCAGCCAATAAAGTTATGTTCGTTGATTTCTCCTAACCATATCAAATCATACCATTCAACCTCAGTATTTACTTGGTGCAATTCCTTGTATGTTTCTTTACAACAATAAGAAGGTTTAGAAAGTGTAGATGTGAGAATTTGTCGTAGCTTTAAAAGTCCTTTCTAACTCTATGCCATATTTTTTTTGATGTCAAGATACATAATTGAAGTTCTTCTGCATTTAGTATTATGAATCTATTTACTTTATAAAGATGAACTTGGACAATTGATGAGACTCCAAAGTGACCGCCTCAACAAAACCTTATTCCATACTTTAAGGTCTAGTAGTCTAAGTCTTCCTTCCTTTTTAGGTGAACAAACAAATTGCCAAAAAACCTTTTGAGTTTTATGGTCTTCCAAATTACCTACCCACAAAAAATGCTTAATCTTCTTCTCAATCTCATAAATGATCTATTTTGGGAGAAAGAACATTTGCATCCAAAAGGTACATATATAAGTAAGAATTGATTTTGCCAATTGTAACTGTCTAACATGGCTTAGATGTCTCATTTCCCATTCATCAATTTTTGTCATGATTTTCTTTGTCAAAACCTTACAATCAATGTAAGTAAGCCATTTTTTAATAAGAGGAACACCAAGATACCTAATAGGGAGATTTCCTTTGGAGAATAGAGTGTGGTCTAGTATCAAAATTTTCAGTAACCCTTGAAAAAAATATTTGACATTTGCTAGGATTAAAATGTAAACTTGTGAGTGTTGTAAAGTCATTCAAAGCATTAGTGAGACATAATACTGAATTAACATCCCCATGTGCAAATAAAAATAAGCCATCAACAAAGCAAAGGTGAGTGATTTTCTCCATGTTGCAACACTAATGATATTTAAAAGTAGAAGTATAAGTTTTCTCAATAATAATCCTATTAAGAATCTCTATGACAAGGATAAATAAATATTCATATTTCTCAGGGGCCTATTTTCTTTGATTAGTTTATAATTAGTAACTTGTCAAGTGTTTGTGGTAAAGAAAACAAGCACATCTTACTATGGACATGTGTTGGAAGGCATGATGGGATAGGTACATAAAGTGACACATATGATTTTACACTTTTTTAAACTTGATTTTTAGGAGAAAATATGTTAAATAGATAAAGAAAATATCTAATTAAGGTGTGATAATATGGAATAATAATCATTTTTAACAACTACAAAAATTAAAATACAAGTTAATTGAATGAATCTTTTACATGTGGAAGCTATGAATCTTTTCATTGGCTTGGATTCGAGTAATCCTTGTAAAACCAAGGGTTGTCGCAAGTCTTCTCATCCCATTTTTATGTGATATTACTTCATAAAGTGCATCAGTAAATTGTAACTAGATAAACCTTTTTCTTTTTTGTCATGTCTCACTTTATGGTTAAGCTCTTGACTATTTCTTATAGGCATTTTGTTTTTTTTTGGTATTTTCACCTTATATAAGGTAGAATTTCTTTTTTGCCCAATTGGCTATGTAGTTCTTTAATATTTTCTTCTTTAGCTTCTTCTTCTTTTCTTTTTTCTTTTTTTGAAAATGGGCCACATATCAAATACTTATTTGAATTGAGATACTTGAAATCAATTTGAAATGAGAAAATAGTTTTATTTGATCTTATCAAATGTTTAGATGATGTTCATGATAAAGTACTTTGGTAATTTGTAATGGGATAAATTTTTTTATATATATTTGATGTGTCTCAATCAAATGTTAGACTTATAACAATTTCTTTATTTTTTTTTCCATAGACATGTAAGAGACTTACATATAGCCCTTCTTTTTCTTTTCTTTTCTGGTTTTTAATGTAAGTTGCATTAATGAAAATTAATATATAAAAGCACAGGGGCATACCCCAGTATTACAATAATTTTTAAAAGTAAACTAAGAGTAAGCAAAAATAGAGGTTGGAAGCCTCCAAATCTCACTAAAAAATACATTATTTTGAGAGGGTTTGATATTGTGAAGCAGAGAAGCTCTCCCTCATACAATTTTCCTTACTTTAGCCAATAAGATTGGAATGTCAACTAATGTATTTTGAAATCTTCTTCTATTCCTTTCTGCCCAAATGCAATAAATACAAGCTAGAAAAGATATTTTAAGAAGTTTTACAGCCAGATCTTTACCTTTTGATGCTTTAATCATCCAGTTTAATTCTTCATTCCATCCTCCGATGTGACGTCGAATTCCATTTTGAGCAAGGATATTTTTTTCAAATCACCATTGTGCAAGGGCATTCAAAAAAGAGATGACTCTTGTTTTCTACTTGAACCTAACAAAAATCACAGTATTGGTTAATTGTAGGAAGCCATTGTACCATTCTCTTTGCTATAGAAAGTCGATCATGGCAAACTAGTCATCCAATAAAGTTATGCTTGCAAATCCCACTAGTCCGAATTAGATCATACCAATCTACTTTTTCATTAACTGGTTGCAGGTCTTGATAAGTAGCTTTGCAACAGTAGGCAGGGCTAGAAAGAGCTGAGGTAAGCATGGGCCTTAACTTGAGGAGGCCTTTCCAACTCCATGCCATTGAACCTTTGATTTGAATCTGCATTACTGAAATTCTTTTACATTTAGTGCTATGTATCCACTTACTCCATAATGATTCATCTGGCTGATTTATGAGAGTCCAAAGCATACGTCCTAAAATGACTTTATTCCAAAGTTTAAGGTTCGGCAATCCCAATCCCCCTTCTTTCTTTGGTAAGTAGACTATTTGCCAAGCAATTTTGTGGGAACGTTGTATATCTGTACTTCCTGCCCATAAAAAGTTCCTAATCTTTTTCTCTATTTCATAAATTGTTTGCTTTGGCAGTAGGAAAACTTGCATCCAAAATGTACATGTGGAAATTAGAACTGATTTTGATAACTGCAATCTTTCAAGAAAGCTTAGATGCTTCATTCCCCAACCTTCTATTCTGCTAAATATTTTATCTGTCAAACCTTTGCAGTCAGCATGAGTAAGCCTTTTTGTAATCAACGGAACTCCAAGATATCGGATGGGGAGTGTACCCATGGGGAATGGTGAGTGATCTAAGATGAAAAGCTGTTCTTATTCTGATAATCCTGAGAAGAATATTTGACATTTACTTGGATTATAATGAAGACCTGTAAGTTCACCAAACTCCTCCAAAGCTTCTATAAGACAAAGCACTGAATTTACATCTCCATGGGAAAAAAGAAATAGATCATCAGCAAAACACAAATAGGTGATTTTCTCATTTTTGCATCGCCAATGGAACTTAAAACTTGTTGTGGAGGTTTTTACAATAATAATTCTGTTTAGTATTTCCATAATAAGTACAAATAGATAAGGGGATAATGGGTCTCCTTGTCTCAATCCATTGGTACCTTCAAAGTAACCTGCATGCTCTCCATTGAAATTTATTGAGAACCTTGTTGTAGAAATGCATTCTCCTATCAGATCAACTACATGTTGAGGAGTATTAATAGCTTTCAAAACCCCTAATATAGCTTCCCACTTAACCATATCATATGCTTTCATGAGATCAATTTTGATGGCCACACGCTTACCTTTATCATCTTTATGATAATTGTGAAGTAATTCCTGACATAGCATAATATTCTCAAAGATCTGGCGTCCTTTAATGAATGCAATTTGGTTTTGGCTTACTACTAATGGGATAATCACATTCAACTTCCCAACTAACATCTTAGATATAATCTTGTAGAAAACATTGCAGCATGCTATTGGTCTATAATCTTTATTGCCACAAGGATTAGGAACCTTTGGAATTAAGGATAACAATGTAGAGTTTATAACCTTCAACATCTTCCTAAATGAGAAGAACTCTAATATAGCATCTTCTATGTCTCTTCCAATGATAGGCCAAGCTTTCTTATAGAAGAAACTATTATACCCATCTGGTCCAGGAGCTTTAAAATCATGAATACCCTAAAGAGCTTTAAGAACATCTGAACGTTCAAATCTTATTGTACTAAAAAGTGTACTTACATCATCACCATGAAATAAAGATGTGTACCTTTCACAGTTGGTGAAGTTCCTACTGGCATTACCAAGAATAGACTTATAATATACAATAATAGCAGTTTTCAAGTCATCTTCTTCTGTGATAACTAATCCATCTTCTAGAACTACTCTGCAAATTCTATTCTGAGCTCTCATTCTCATCAATGACTGATGTGATTCGTGATGGGCTAAGGAGTGAGCTTAGGATTAAAAACGACAAATAAGAAGGAATGTTGAAATTTAACGGAATAAGAGTAAACTTGGAAATTTAAGAACAAGAATGTAAAGGTTGGAATTTAAGTGCAAGAATGTAAAGATGGAAATTAAAGAGCAGGAATGTAAAGACTGGAATTTAAGTAGCCATTAGCATGGACTAGCATAGTTGCTCCCGCATCAATGACGCAAAGAAAATTTTGCTATTATTATCCCCTTCTTTTAACCATAAGTTCCTTGATTTCTGTTTGAGAAGGATTTCTTCATGTTTACTCATAGCAAGTTGCTTCTCTAGCTGTATCTTTTCCTCAGCACGAGTATTAGGACAATAAGGATTAAGCTCTAATCTGTGTTGCAATAGCTGTAAGTTTTCTCTAGCATCTTTTATCTTCTTATTCAAATTACCAAATTGTGCTGTATTCAGCTTCTTGAGAGGGAACTTCAAAGCTTTTAGTTTCTGCACCACCTGAAACATTTTTGAGCCAACTATTTCTTGTTGCCATATTGAACCAATTGTATTCATGAAATCTGGGCAAGTAGTCCAGAAATTAAAGAATCTGAATGAAGAATTCTTCCTGTGTGTGGTGTTGCCAAATTTAACTAAACATGGAGAATGATCTGATACACCAGGGAGTAAAAATTCAATAACAAAGTTCCCAAATTTGCGAATCCATTCCCTATTAGTAAGAGCTCTATCAATTTTACTAGCTCTAAGAGTAGCTCCTGATCCTTTATTCGTCCATGTAAATAGTGGACCCGAATAAGGGGGTTCAATCAATGCCATATTCTCAATTATTTCATTCAAATCTGTCATTCCTTGTGTCCATCTGACATTAGGCCCAATGCGCTCACTTGTATTTCGTATTTCATTGAAATCACCCATAATTAACCAAGGAACATCATTCACATGAAGATTATAAAAACTAGTAAGATTAGCCTATAAGTTTCTACGTTCAATCTCCAGATTGTTTGCATAAATAGCAGACAAGAAATATGGGTGCATACCAGATATTTCAATTAAGCAATGGATGACTTGAGATGAAGATTCTCTAACTGTAAGTTGAAAATCAGAAGCTTTCCAGAGGATCCGAATTCTACCAATACTGCTAAACCTGTAATTATGGACATAATTCCAATCTACAAATTCCTTCTTTATAATTATATCAACATTTCCTTCTTTGACTTTATGTTCAATCAAGATAATAATTTGGGGACAGTGGGACTTAACAAAATCGACAACCTCCTTTAATCTAGGGCTTTTGTTTAAACCCCTAACATTCCATGATAGTACTTTCATTTATTGGACGATTTATCCTTTCCTCAATCACCACATGCTCTATAATAGGATCAGTCATTGTGTCCACTCCTAGTAATGCAAATTTATTATGAGATATGACATTTTGTACCTTATCCTTTTTTCCCCTAGATGTTCCAATTTTTTTTATACTTGTAGTAGATTTAGTATTTGTAACTATATCCTTCCGTAAAACTTGGACATTCTCTATCCCAATTATATTTGGAGTTGGCTCTGTTGTAATGATCTGGACAGGTTGTTCCTTAGCAGTACTCAAGAGCTAACTATTTTGAGTTTTATCAATCTGAGGGTTCTGGGTTAACGGAGCTACATTCTTTTTAGGTACCCAGACTTCTTTCTTTGTTGTAGTACATTCTTTGTGTCCAAAGCTATTGCATACCTTACATTTCTTAGGAATCCAACAATATTCAACATGTACTTCATATGATTCTTCTCCTCCCATATCAATATCAAACTTTTCAGGGAATTCACTATTGATATCCATCATAATACATACTTTAGCATATGATAACCGTAGTTTTTGTTCAGTAGCCTTATCCATGTATAAAGGTTTGCCCAATATGCTACTCACATAGCTCATACCTTTATTAGTCCAAAGCACATGAGGTACATTATATAAATGCACCCAAATGGGGACAGTAGAGATTTTTGCTTTTTCCAGTCTAATAAGAGGATGCCATTTTTGAATGAAAAGTGGCCTACCTGCAATATCCCATATTCCAACTTTCATAACCTCCTCCATTTTCTTCATATTCGAAAAACGAAAGAAAAAGAAACCTTCATTAGTAGCTAAGATTTCTGATAGGTTTTCTTTTCCCCACATTTTTTCTACAATACCCTTCACTAAGTAATATGAAATATTATCAGTTAAAAAATATCCCACAAGACAATTTGCAAAGTGACTTTTCCCTTTCTCAATAGCTTCTAGTGGAGGTTTAACAACAAGTTTTTTTCCTTCCTTGGTAGGAGGATGATAATTTAACTTTGCTGTCTTTATAATATTATCCATTGCAATATGTTTCCAAGACAACCCAGAATTTCCAGTAATTGAATTGATCTTTTGGCCTACTACTTCATTTAGTGAGCTATTTTCTTGAATTTTGTCTTCCACACTAACATTTTCTGTTTGAAATATTCTTTTACCATTTGTAGTATCATCAACAATTTCAGTAGCTTGAGAGTTCACAAGTTTACCTGAAGATTCCAAACTTGACTTGAAAAAAGATGCTGCAATTTCAGCTACAATCTCAGAGTTTGAGGTGTTTGAGGCTTTAGGAACATTTGTCATTTTCCCACTTTGTGTACGTGCCATCAATTCAGATAAATTTTGCCTTCGATTGACAGAACGAGCTTCAGGTTCTACCAACTTTACCATAAGCAGGTTGCAGGAATACTAATTGGTGTTTGAGAGAACGACTCTACATCCACCTTTTCCCAATTCAATCCTTCCAACGGTAAAGTTCGAGTATGCTTGTTACGTGCCACCACTGAGCCAAAATGAGAACTCCTTATTGGCGTGGCGCCCACAATTCCTTTAATAACTTCACCCACTAGGCCCCCTATAAGACCTAAGTTGTTACGGGCTATTGTTGCGTGCCACCACTAAGCCAAAAGGAGAACTCCTTATTGGCGTGGCGCCCACAATTCCTTTAATAACTTCACCCACTAGGCCCCCCATAAGACCTAATATGTTACGGGCCCCCATAAGCCCGTAACAATGCTGCCCTTCGCCTAATCCATCACACCACCAAAGTCAATTTGGCCCCAGGCTTGTCGTCACCCAATCCCACAAGCTGCCACTCGCCGGCACAAGATCACTCGCGGGCTTTGGAGAGAAAGAGATGGATAATGATGGGGGGATTCTGCGGGTTTTGGGTTCAGAGGGGTGCGATGGTTGGGTTGGGGGGGGGGGGGGGGGCGGGGGCGACGGGATCTAGGAGGATCTACGGGTTCTGGGTTCAGAGGGGTGCGAGGGAGTGTGAGTTCTGCGGGTTCTGGGAGGTTCTGCAGTGGGTTCGGTAGGGGGGGGGGGCGACGGGAACTGCGGTCCAGGTTTAGGGTTCAGGGGTGCGGCGGGGGGCGGGGGGAGTGCTAGTTCTACGGGTTCTTGGGGGTTCTGCGATAGGTTAGAGGGGGGGACGGGAACTGCGGTGCGGGTTCTGGGTTTAGGGGGGGGGGGGGGGCGACGGGATCTGGGGTTTCTGGGCTCAGGGGTGCCGGGGGGTGGCAACGGGATTGCGGGTTCTGGGTTCCGGGGTGCGCCGGGGGGGGGCGATGGGATCTGGGGTTTCTAGGCTTAGGGGTGCCGGGGGGGTGGCGACGGGATTGCGGGTTTTGGGTTCCAGGGTGTGCTATAGCCCTTCTTTTTCATTATTTATTATAAGGTAGCACTTCTTTTTTGCATAATTTCTTATTTATTTCTTTTATTATTATTATTATTTTTATGAATATGTGAGTTTATTCATTAAAGAATAAGAAAATACAAAAACTTAGGGACATACCCCAGTATTACAATTCTTCTAAGAGAAAATAGAATTTAGAATTCTCTAACTATGACACAATAAAACATTTTCTTGAGAGAGTTTAATGTTCCTAAATAGAGATGTTCTTCCACGAACTACTCTCCTAATTCTAGCTAACAAAATTGGTATATCAACAGTCTTATTTTGAAAACATTTACGATTACGTTCAAACCATATACAATAAAGATATGCTAAGAAATAAAGTTTAAAAAGCTTTGCAGCCAAATCCTTTCCCTTAGTTGCTTTAATCATTCATTGCAATTCAGAATTTCAATCGTTTATTTCTTTTATCATCATCATCATCATCATTATTATTATTATTATTTAAGAATAGGTCAATCGTTAAACTAACAGAATCTCTAAATTGAAAGTAACAACTAAGTTTTTAGTTCATTAATGTCATTGTGTTTTGTAATATAACTAATAAATTAGAGTATTGTTATCAATTGATTCTATTAAGTGATGCATACAAAAACCATAAATATTTACCAAATAATTTTTGGAGATATTCTTTTCTTTCATCTAAGGTTGCAACGGGCTTTCCAAGGCTTATATTGAATGATAAGCTTGCGAGTTAATGATAAGCTTCACGCAAATTGAACAGATGGACCTCCTTGGTATGTTAATTATAAGCGACAAGTATTTTATGTCTTACTTCTCATTAACTGTGAATTTGAGACAATTAGTTCCCACTGCTATTACTACTAACGAAATTAACGCATTGTTTGAAACAATAGATATAGCATTGAAAGTTCTAAAGAAGTGTGCAACATTAGCAACTACCGAGGATAGCCGGGGGAATATAGCATTACAATATTAGCACAGAAACCTTCTGCAGTTGGCAGTGAAAGGAAGTTATCAATCTGGAAAGGATACCTAAACTCAGGTGAGTGTTTCTCTAACCCGAACCTTCTTTACTTACATGTATACAAATATTTTCCAAGCCCTTGTTTTTATTAGTTAGCTAAATTTAGTGGCCAGTTTATTCAGATCATTTTGAAATGAGAAACTAATCTTATTTGATCTTATACAGAATCTAGATGATGCTTACTTTGTAAAAGATTTTAGTAAATTTTGATAAAATAGCCATTTTTAATTTCGAACATTTCTATCTATGATAAAACTTGTAAACCTTTATGCTACATAGACGCACACAAAAATATAGGTAGCATTTTCTTTTTCTTTCTCCCTTATTAACATAGTATTTTTTTAAATGGTAAATTATATTAATAAAAATTAGAGTAAAAAAACAAAAGGACATACTACAACATTACAAAAGTTATTATAGTTTTGAAAAAACTAATGACATTTGAAGAAGTTAGCAACCAAATCACTTCTTTTAGTTACTTTGATTATTTATTGTAGTTCTTCATTCTATCCTTAAATGTTATGTCGGATGTCATTCTAAACATTTCCTTTTCAATTAACTAACATAAATTCTTAATGATTGTAACTTTTGTTTTTTCGGTTAAAAAGCTAGCCTTAAAACACTTAAAAACTCCTTAATTCAAATATGTTAATCTTATGTTCTTTTCTTATTTTTTTAAATAAATATGTGAGTTTATGTATATAAAAGTAAGAAAATACAAAATTTTAGAACATATATTAATATTACAATTCATCTACAAGAAAATCAAGTATAAAATCCTCCAATTATGACACAACAAAATATTTACTCAAAAGGGTTTAATCTTATGTTCTTTAATAGTTGATTATTAAATTGGACTCTTATAATATAGAATTAGTTGAATTCTTTTCAAATTACAATTTATTATCAAGGGTTAGTTGCAAAAACGTCGCTAGTAACATAATAGTAGCAAAGAGTTAATAAAAAAACCTATAATAGACAATCCATGATAAAAGGAAGGAAAAAATTTGAAAAATCAATGTTTTTGAGCTTGAGAAATATTCTGGTCTAAGTACTCAACATGAAACTAAATCAACATGGCATTCTAAAAAGATTATCATTTAGAAAGAAGGGGGGTGACTTTTCCATATAACTACTCCTCTGGCCATTATAATGATCAACAGTTTATTGATAGTTCCCTATTGATCCAAAATTTTACATAATATTAAATATAAAAGTAAAATTAATGATGTTTACTTACTAACACATATTCTTAGAATCTAAATTATTAGCAGTAACACTGGAGCTGCATCGAATTCGATGGCTTTAATGGAAAAATGATTAAATCGTTCGGTTCATGCAAATACTAAAAGTACCCAAAGAAGTCTTCAACTATGATAAGAGTAGTTGCATTTAACATATTTCATTACATTCTTTTTTTTGTTAAAAACTTTCAACAATGTCTCTTGCTATTGATCAATGTTGTAAAAACTTTGTACATAAAAATGATAAATTTTTATCAAATAATTTTTAATAGGTCCACCTATATCCCAAGTTTCAAGGTGGCCTATAGCAAAGCTCTCATGTAAACATTAGCAAATGAATAAGTTGAATGTCTTTGGAAAGAGATTTAGCTATTGCCCCACGAAGACTAATGGGACCTCCTTTTTTTTGGATAAATATGAGTTTATTTATCAAAGAATAAGAGAATACAAAGGCTTAAGGCCATATCCTAGCATTACAATTTATTTAAGAGAAAATTAAATTTAAAATCTTCCAAATTATTATCTTCACATTATATCATCACAAAGATGATAATATTTTACACCTTGCTGGAAAATTTTCTCCTTCTTCGAGACTGAATGTTCTATTAGAAGTAGCCTTTCGAATGCAACGAGAGTTGTAGTGGTTTAAGATATGTGTTAATATTATTTCAAATTCAATTCTTTTGATTAAACATACCTTATTCTTGTTCCTATCATTCAATTACACCTTACTTCTGTAGGAGATTGAAAAGATTGTGCCACCTTCATTTGTCAATCAAGAAAATAAGGTAGGTGAAACACCTAAGATTTTATTTACAAATGAACGTGAAAACTTAAGAGAAGAGGATGCAAAAGCCAAAAACGGCATGGTTAGAACAACATTGGTTGCTGCTACAGTTTTTGCTGCAACCTTCAATATACCAGGTGGATACCGTGAAGAAGTTGGGTTTCCTCTCCTTTTGCAAAGCAGTTGGTCTACGGTATTCTTCGTTTCAAATTCTGTTACATGGATATTTTCCATAACTTCAGTACTAATTTTTCTTTCAGTTCTGACATCTCGTTGTACTGAAGAAAATTTCATTCTAGTGTTACCTGGAAAGTTGGTATCTGGACTCACTGTGCTTTTCTTCTCTATAAGCGGCATGATTTCCACCTACAGTGCAGTTTGCTTTTTGATGTATCAGAGCAAAACAGTAACGGTTCCACTTGTAGAATTATTTTCACTAGGCTACACTGCTATCAGCTTTGTTCTACTACAATGTGATCCGTGGTTGGACATAATCCGTTCAACATATCGGTTTGCGTTTCTCTTTTGGCCAACGAAAGATAAGCTTTTCCAGAGAACGGAGATGGCAACCTCAACAATCAACCAGTCGAGAAAGAAGACCAAAGAAGGGAATTGAACACATAAGCTTCGAATCAGTGTCCATCTAAATTGTTTCAATTAAGGCTTCACTATTAGGTGAGCGAAGTCGACGTACCATTTAAGAATGATATTTCGTTTTTCTGGTGATGCACTATACTTCGGCTTTGTTCTTCTTTTTGATCTTAAGTGACCTCCTTATGAGTTCTCTTTCTCATTAACTTTCCTTTTCATTATTACAGTTCTTTTTATTCTCCCTCTAGATCATTTGTTATTTTGATTGTAGCATTTCTAGACAATACTTCTAGAAATTTTAAAAATATTGATGAAAACCTTAGTTTAGAGATATTTGATGTATGTAAATCTAAGTATTCTACACACAAAAAAAGGAGATAACTTGTTTAACATCTTGACTTCACTTAATTTTTATTTTGTTTTTTTTACTTTTTATTCTTCCCTTAGGCTTTAGTACTGCATTCCAAGTATCTTACCTTTTCTCAACTACATTTCAAAAAGAGCTTTGCACGTGCATGTTTTCCACTTCGGTTTCATATTCATATCTCATAACGAATGAAACATTACACAATTGTTCGATATGATTGACAATCCTAACGTAATGGATGTTAATCTTTAGGAGTAATAGGAAGTTGCAATGAGTTGGGCGTCTATGTAAGAGATAGTTTCTTACATTACGAAAGAATTAGTATCCTTAATTTTTTTTATTGTAAGAAAAAATTAATTTTATTATGTAATGTCCGCAAAAGATTTAGAATTTGCATTCAAATCTATAAAAGAAATTGCTTTGTTGAATGGAGATATGCCAATGTCTCAGTTTATTTAAAGAGTGATGTACAATAAGTACGAGTTCCGAAAGTGCATTGAAAGAAGGAATGATGTCTAAGCATCTTATATTCTCCAAAATTTAAAGAATTTATTTAATTTATAGAAAATTAAAATAATATTAAATATGCAATTTAAAGTATTTTCAAATTGATTTTCAATACCACATACTTTATACAAAATTTACTATTTAAATATTGTATATTCAATCATTTATTCTATCCAACTTCCTAATTATATCCATTTTCCTAGTGAAGCTTTATAAAATTATAATTTTGATTCGCCAAAGGGTGGCTATACATGTATTTGATCTCTTAAATTTGTGAATTGTGACTACCAATTATAGATGAAGGAAGACCACTGCTACACATACGTATACAGGTGGAGGAATGCATCTAGCTTTCTTATATATGAAAGGTGACAGCTTTGCATGTTTAAAAGTTTGTAACTGTCATCTTATTTTGTATTAATTAAACCAAAAAATTAGTTTGGTATAAAAAGGTTCGCACAATGCGATCTGATAAAATTTTATCTTACAATAAATAATGTCAAAATGTAAACCTTTTCTTGAGGAAAGCTATCAGTTCATATTATCAAAATGTACTTGGAAGTTCTCGTGCTAATAACCTTTTCACTGGAAGGTACTCTTCCTTATTCCATGAGAATGTGAATGAAGTGTTGAATTTACCTGCTTTTGAACGCTCTGATGTGAAGAGAGTTCTTTGGGGTTTTCATGATTTCAAAGCTCCTGGTCCTGATGGATACAATAGTCTATTTTACAAGAAAGCTTGGTCTATTATCGGTCATGACATAGAAGATGCGGTGCTAGATTTTTTCTCATCCAAGAAATTACTGAAAGCTATTAATGTTACTTTGTTATGCCTAGTACCTAAAACCCCTAACCCAAGTTGTATGAAAGATTTTCGACCAATTGCCTGCTGCAATGTGCTATATAAAGTGATCTCAAAATTACTTGCTGAAAGGATAAGTCTTATTCTCCCAGAAGTGATTAGTCAAAACCAAACTGCTTTTCTCAGGGGTCGTCAAATCTCTGAAAATATTATGCTTTGTCAAGAATTGCTTCATAACTATCATAAAGGAGATAAAGGAAAGCGTGTTGCCATTAAGATTGATCTTATGAAAGCTTATGACATGGTTAAATAGGATGCTATATTGGGTGTTCTCCAAGCTATTCATACTCCTCAAACCTTACTTGATTTGATTAGTCAATGCATCACTACTACTATATTCTCTGTGAATTTCAATGGTGAGTATGTAGGTTATTTTGAGGGCACTAATGGGTTAAGGCAGGGAGATCCTTTATCCCATTATTTGTTTGTGCTTGTCATGGAGATCCTTAATAGGATAATTATTGAGAAAGTTTCCACCTCTACTTTCAAATATCATTGGAGGTGCAAGGATGAGAAAATCACTCACCTTTGCTTTGTAGATGATTTATTTTTATTTGCTCATGGAGATATTAATTCAGTATTATGTCTCACTGAAGCTTTGGAGGAATTCGCAACACTCACAGGTTTGCAGTATAATCCTAGCAAAAGTCAGATATTTTTTTCAAGGATCACTGAACAAGAAAAACTTTTGATACTAGATCATATCCCCTTCTTCGAAGGAAGACTCCCTATTAGGTACCTTGGTATTCCTCTTATTACAAGAAGGCTTACCTCCACTGATTGCAAAGTTTTGACAGAGAAAATCATAGCAAGAATTGATGGATGGGGAATGAAACATCTAAGCTATGTAGGAAGACTACAATTGGCAAAATCAGTTCTCACTTCTATCTGTACCTTTTGGATGCAAATGTTCCATCTCCCAAAACAAACCATTTATGAGATTGAGAAGAAGATAAAGCACTTTCTCTGGGTATGCCACTCAGAAGTTCATAAAACTCATAAAGTTGCTTGGCAAGTTGTTTGTTCACCAAAAAAGGAAGGAGGGCTTGGACTACTAAATCTTAAAGTATGGAATAAAGTTTTGTTAGGGCGATCTCTTTGGAATCTCATAAATTGCCCTAATTCATCCTTATGGAGTAAATTGATTCATAGTACTAAATGCAGGAGAAATTCAATTATGGATCTTGACATCAAAGGAAATATGGCATGGAGTTGGAGAGGTCTTCTAAAGTTACGACAAACTTTAACCTCTACACTATCCAAACCTTCTTATTGCTGTAAGGAAACGTACAAGGAATTACGTCAAGTGAGCACTGAGGTTGAATGGTATAATTTGATATGGTCAGGGGGAATCAGCAAACATAACTTCATTGGTTGGCTCATATGTAAAGACAAACTACCTACAGCAGCAGTGGTTTCTCGATGGCTCCCCTCAGTTGATGTGTATTATAATTTCTGCGGCTCTCAATATGAAAATAGATCACACTTGTTTTTTCAGTGCACTTGGACTAAACAGGTTTCGAGAACTATTCTAGCTCAACAAGGCATTCGTAAGGTCATCGACGATTGGGATTCTGAATTGCAATGGATGATTAAAGCAACGAAGGGAAAGGATTTAGCTGCAAAACTTCTCAAGCTTTTCTTCTTAGCTTGTCTTTATTGTATATGGTTAGAACGTAATTGTAGATGTTTTCAGAATAAGTCTATTGATATTCCAATGTTGTTAGCTAAAATCAAGAGAGTAGTCCGTGGAAGAGCTTCTTTATTTAGAAACATTAAACTCTCTCAAGCTAATGTTTTGTTAAGTCATAGTTGAAGAATTTCAAATTCTATCTTTTCCTAGATGAATTGTAATGCTGGGGTATGCCCCTAAGCTTATGTATTTCTATATTCTTCGATGAATAAACTCACATAATTCATCAAAATAAATAAATAATGTCAAACAAACCTAAATGCTATGAGCTTTGCGTATAACAAATAAAGGAAACATGTTACAAGAAAAGAGCTGTGTAAAGACTGTGCATAGATGCACATGGCAAGGTGCAAATTTTTTTAGGATTACAAGGTTTAAAACATCCAACATTTCACCTCAATTCAAAGCGAGTTGCCACTACAAACCCAAACAATTATGGAAAAAATCAATAGCAATTGCCTATTTTCACATGTTCCTTTTGGAAAAATATATTTACCTTCTTCAAACTTACTTCTCTCTGATTAAAATGCTACTGGAATATTATCCTCGATGCTTAAAAAAATTCAAAAATAATTTCCTTGCAGAAAAGCTCTTCAGTCCAATCTTAGCCAAAGAGCAAGGGAGATGCAAACCACTACTTTGTAAACCATGCTTCCAACCAGGATTGATCGTTCATGACAAGAATAAAAAAAAAAAAACATTTCCAAGCAGGAAAGTGCGGGGTTTACTTTAAAACATCCTTACACTTGACATATAAACCATATGGATTGCCTACATTTTAGCTTCTAAACATGTCACTATTTACCTCCTGGAGAGCTTATGCGTAGCAGCTTTAGTATTCATTATTTGATATCCACAGATTGGATATTGCTGTAAGGATATTCCACGTCAAATATTAAGGAAAGCTAGAGTTGCACTACTGAGAAAAAGTTAACTGGGAAATGAGGATGTTCAACACGATGCAGCCTATTTCAGGAGAAAAGCGTAATCCAGCTTTTCTCAAAAGTGAGTGATTATGCAGCAAGATTTGGCAATTCCAAGAATAAGTAGGATAATTCTACTAATAAAGTGGAAAAAATGAAAAATAAAAATGGTCCGTTCAATAAGAAGTTTCCATTTCCCTTATTAGTATATGGGATCAATCTTAAAAGATAGCTTCATTGATGTGATCCGTTTCTGACGTTTTGGTACTCCTTATTTATTCTTCTTTTAGTTGTTGGTTGGAACATGTTTCTTCGTCTTCTGCCAAAAAGGCCTGTCCTAATAAACCAAGAAGCAACAATTTGGCCTAGTTGCCACTTGATTTGCTAACGTCGTACAATACCGGCTTACTAACGATAAAAGGTTAGGTGATCAACGCACCCAACTCTGTAATTGTCATTGACATCTATAACCTGTATGCTGCTTATGTGCCAAAATGGGTTTTCAACATCTAAGAAACAAAACCCTAGTCAGAAAACATCTCAATCATCCACGTTCTATGTATTCAAGGCCCATGTCTCTGATATCTACAACCTTATACTATATAATATTTTTAAATGGTTTTTCATTCTTAGACCCTAAAGCAATAGAGGCCTAGATTAAATGCCCAAGGAACTAGAGGTTTTTGTTTTTAACATCCACATTTCATTAACTTTTTTAACCATCTAGCATAATTTCCTCATTATACAAGCCCTTTTTAGATTTTAATAAAAGCTTAAGGGTATGGTTTAAAAAATCTATAAAATTTTTCCAGTCCCTTACCAGGTTATGATAGTTAAGTTATAATTTTTGGGCCATTTGGCAGTACCAATCACACATTCAAGTGCTAAATATTATTGGCAGATCAGAACTTTCTCAATTTAAAATTTTACTTTGCGTATAAAAAATTTGAGACTACAAAAAACCATGTAAGCAACCATTTCAACACATGTAAAAAATAATAGATACGGAGAGAAAATGTAAGAAACACAAAAACTCGTTTTATAGATTTCACCATAAAGTTCCCCTAGTTCAATTTCATTGGCATAAGTTTCTTACAATATAGAATTCAAACAAAGTGTGCTTACTGGTTCCATAAAAGAAGTATCATTTTAATTTAATGTAAAACGCATTGCTTTTAGGTCCACACAAGATCGAACATTCCATGTGATTGTTGGCGTGCTTTTGACTTTATTTATCCTATTGGTAGCTTGTTCCCATGACTAGCATGAGGGGGCTGGAATTTTATATTCTCTGACATCTCCATTTATAGGGTTTGTTCCACTTCCAAGCGGATTCTAGATTCCTTTTAAGGCTTATAACCAGCTTTCAAACATTGTCTCGGTTTGGTAATTAATTTAATCTCGCTGTCTTGCAAACATTGGCGATAGTAATTGGTGTCAATCACCTCTGTAATCATTAAAAATCTTGATTCAGAAAGGAGACAAAGAAGGTCATAGGACATGTTGCAAAAAACAAGAGCGTGTTTCACGGCTAGTTAATTCTAAATGAAATGCTTTTGAGGTCAAACAAAACAGTACCATATCTTGTTCGCATACCATATCGTGTTTATTCTATTTAACATTGTTTGTCCTAAACTTACACGTTCTTCGACAGCCAAGAAGGAGCTGCTATTTCCTATTGTTTGCATAATAATGCATTCTGTATTCGCGTGGACCAAACACAGAAAAGCATATTTTCTACGTGATTATTGAAAATACCTCTCTGATTTAGTTAAATTGTTAGTAACTTTCTATTAAAAAATCTTTAGTATTTGAGGAGAATTAGACTATCAATAATTGTTACCCACAAAGATGTTTTAAAACAGAGAATTGTTTGTAAAATCATCTTTCAATGTAACTAAGTATTTTATGCGCACAATTATGTATTAATTCATTTTTTCTGTCACAGCAAATAATAGAAAAAAAAATGGGAAAGACATTTCCACGAACAACTGATCGTCAAGTGCCTTTTCCAACAGAAGCTAACGTCGGCGAAGGTGACCAGAACACGTACACATTATCAGGAGATCCCATCTCCAACATACCTCAAGAAAGTAGCTTGTACACAAAAGATTCATACTCTGACATACCTGGACATAATGGGGTTGATGCAGGAGAACCAAGTTCAAGCAAAGTTGAGAAGAGAAATGTAATTAATGCAGACAAAGGTGCGTCACTGGGGGAGATTCTCCCCAACATATGTCAAGATAGTCGTTTAGGTGCAACGATATCACAGTCACAATCCTTTCATATAGACGTAGGGGAGCGACGCTCAAGTGAAACTAGTGAATGTAAGTTTTCAACTGATTTTCTAATATACTTCTTGCGCTTTATGGGCTTCGTATGGCTGCCCAAAGAGGTATTTGGCTTATTGCTGACCATCTAAATCAACAATATCGAGGTGCCCTTCGATCTCCCGTAACAACACTAGAGAAGGAGACTGTTCTTCACATTGCAGTTGCAGAAAAACATACCAGTTTTGTGTCGAGAAGATGCTGAAATTAGCCCCGCATTGCCATCTCTCCGTAGGCACGACGGCCTTCTCCCAATCCACGTAGCAGTTATGTGCAGTCAAAACAAAATGGCGTTGTATCTTTATAACTTGACTGGTTCTCGTTTTGAAGATTTGACTCCCAGTGATCGCGTTAACTTTTTGAGTCTCACAATTGAGAATGAAATGTATGCTACGTCCAAAGTCTCATTAAGTTTGAGGCAATTAGGGTATAGTTCTATTACAACCTTTTGACAATTCAATAGAAACCTCAATTGGAACTAAAATATATAATTGAAATTTCATTAGAATATTAGTCTTTAATATTGTGACATCTTTGACAAGGAGTTATATAGATAAATAGACAACTTGGATAAAACTAACAATTTTGATATTGTACTATTATTCAATGAATAAGGATTTCTATCCAATGAAACTAATTGGTTGCTTTAATATATCAGATCGAGGACACAAAATTTTGCTATGGGATGAAACATTAGCAACTGTAGAGGACATGTTCAGCCAAAAAGCATTGAAAATCTTCACCAAAAAACCTAGTGCAATTGGCAATACAAGTTATTAGAGAAAGATCCAAGCTTTGAATCCTTGATAGCACACATACCAGCTTCTCCACTAGAACTCACCACCTCCAGCCTCACTCGCCTTCTCATTGCATGCATAAGCCATGAGCTAGCCACGTATGGATACATTTGATGAACTTGAAAAACGAGCTAAGCCAAAGACGTATCGTGCTGACCTTATCTGATCTTGTTACATTAGGAAGCGTGCCATCTCTTCCTATAAATAGTACCTAAGACACTCTTGTATTGAGTTTCTTGTTTATAAGACAATAAATTCTCTTTGCATTTTGGAATAATATATTGCTCTACAAATATGTTGAGTTTTGCATAAAGATGTAACAGGATGTTTAGGCCTTGCAATCATGATTTCCAAATTGCTCATGATGTTATTATATTTGTTCTATACTTATTTATATCTAAGTTATTTCTACTAAATGTATTTCTCCTACTTATGTTTCCGCTCTAGTATTATTATTTTTTATGTCTTTTGTTATAGGCTTGTTGCTTCCTTTGTTCAATTTTTTGTTCAAATTATTGAAGGTTCGAAACTCAAGTTAAACTCTGCTGTCATGTTGAACAATATAACAAACTCTGATTTTCCTCACAAGTGATCTATCACTTTGGAAAAGATGCATAAATTTCTATTAAGTCTTTTTCTAACTCCAAGTGTGTTGTTTGTGTGTATGTAAATGTTTTTCCAATCCCCGAGTCCTGAAAGGGCCCAAGAAAATGCAGTAAGCCTATTAAACAAGGCTTCTATAAGCATACCTTGAATCGCCAGTGGAAAACGATCTGTTGCAGATGACAGGTCGAAACTTTCCAACTTTTATAGTAGTTTTGACAAATGCTCTAACAGGTGAAACTGCTCGAATGTACAGTTCATTGGTATTAACTTCAAGACAAACATACACCAATCATGGGCAGGGTGCAACCCTGCTTTACTGCATTAGGGATCGCAAACAGGCGAGCCTTCCTAGCTCCCTCGGCCAGCCAGTCTACCCGGTTTGTAATAGGCCATCAAACCATCATCATGAATTCGAAATGACCCTGTGCAGCCTAGTAATTGAGGATTTATGAGTAGATTCCTAAAATTATTTGGAAATGAGAATAATTTTATTAGATCTTATCAAATCTTTAGATGATGTTCATGAATAAAATACTCTAGTAATTTTTACTGAGATAAATTATTTTATTATATTTGCTATGTCTCAGTCAGTTGTTAAATTTGTAACAATTTAGTTTTTTCATAGACATGCAAGAGACTTACACATAGCCCCTTCTTTTTTGCTTAATTTCTGGTTTATTACTTAATTGCTTAATTGAAAGTAGTTACTAAATTTTTCTGTCCATAAATGTCATTGTGTTTTGTACTATGACTAATAAATTAAAGTGTTGTTATCAAGTGATTCTGTTAAGGTAATGCATAGAAAAACCATAAATATTTATCCAATAACTTGTGTATATAGGTTTCAAAGGACTTTATGAACCTCACATAGAAAGAGAAGAAGCTTGGGAATTATTTGACCCTTTGGACATACATTCGAGAATTTCCAGAGGAATATTTTTCAAAGTTCGTTAACTAACAACTCTCCACAATACATGCTGCCGCAGAAACGGGCAATGTCAAATTTTTAGAAATTATTACACGTGATTTCCCTGATCTTATACTGACAAGTAACGGAGGTGGTAATATGTTAATTCACGTTGCTATTTTAAATCGGCAAAGGGATGTCTTCCGTTTACTACGTGAGAGAGTTTCCTTGGTGGAACTTGCAAGCGCCGACGACGCTGAAGGAAACAATGTATTGCACTTTACCGGGATCTTGGCTCCTCCGACAGACTAAATATACCATCCGGAGAAGCCCTTCAAATGCGAGAAGAGCTGTTGTGGTTTAAGGTATTTGTCGCTATTATCTAAAGTTCCTTTCTTTTAGTTGCATGTATCATACTTACACTTTAACCAATCAATTACACACTGACTATCGTAAGAGATTCAAAAGATTGCTCCTTCATTAGCGAGAAAGAGGAAGAAAAAAGGCAAAATGTCTCACGAGAAGTATTGACAAGAGAACATGAAGAATTAAGGAAAGCTAGTGAGGAATGGAGGGGAAAAAAAAAAAAACAGCAATCGTGGTGGCAATATGATTGTTACCATAGTTTTTTCTGCAGCTTTTAGTTTACAGGTGGAAACAATTAAGAAAAAGGTACTCTAATCGATTTGGAATATAATTGGTTTTTAGCATTCTTCTTATCAAAAGCAATTTCATTATTACCCTCTTCAACTTCCATCTTAATTTTCTTATCTATTGTGACATCTTACAAGTTCAAGAATTTCCTCAAATCATTATCTAGGAAGATGTTGTTTGGACTCTTTACCCTCTTCATCTCTATAGTAGGCATGATACTTGCCTTCAGTGCAATTTGCTTTTTGATATATCAAAAAAAAACAGTGTGGGTTCTCATTGTGGTAATTGCCTTGACTAGCGTCTGAGTTATTTATTTATTTGGCTACGGTGGGAATTTTGGAATGTCATAGGCTACGCAGCATTTGGGCCTAAAGAATTTTTGAGGCCACATTCGTTTCATTTTATCTTCTTTAGGCCTATTATCGCTTTTGTGAGAGATAAACTTTTTGGAAGTATTTCTCTTCCAAGATGTTCATGCCATGATTAAATTAAGTGTATCATCTCATTAGATATTGCACTTGTTTTGTGATGTATAATATTTTTGCTTATGTGTTCGTTGAATTGTAAGCGACATTTTTATGACTATCTTCTTATTTGGTTTTTTGTTTCTCATTGTATTTAAGGCACTTAATATTGTTGATTTGACATTTTAAGATGAAGACCCAGAGCTGCCATGCGAAAACCAAGATTCTACGTTGCCTTAAAGGAGACTATCGAGCAAAAGCAATAATGAGTCATAAAAAGTAACGAAAATAACAAATTATGACGCCAAATTTTATTATAAAAAAAAATTAGTCACACACATTCAAAATACGTTTGCAGTTCCTACTGAGGCTCACATTTTTGCGTTCACATCACGTGCAGTCAAAGGCCCACGTCTCCAACATAAAAAACTTGCGCATTTGCGGGTATTCCAACATGGATAATGTATGCCTATAGGCATATTAGAGCTCCGAAGTTGTAAAGGCCTGAACTGGAGGCCCAAACATAGGTGCCTTAAGGAGTTGAAGCCCACGCTAGAGGTCTTCTTTCTTGACGCCACATTCATTACCCGTAGTATTGAACTTTCAAAAATGGGGTTTCAAATTTTTTTTTTATTAGATAGCTAGGGTTAGGACTTTAAGGTCGTATACACAATAGCTTTGTCACTAAATTATTGATCCGAGTTCTAACTTTTAGCATATAATAAGCAAAAGTCTAACTAAAGCACAAGGTAGCAAAGGTTCACATTGGAGGCTTGAAGCAACTATTAGGAATATGATATATATTTTATTTTTATATTATTTTGATGATTGAAAAAAATAAAATATTTACAAAATATTTTTACATATAAAACATTTTGTGTCATAAAGTAAATAAATATAAGGTTATTGTTTATAATATTTATTTGTAAAATATGCATTATACTTAACTTTATATGCTACATTTGGGAATAAGTTTATTTTATTCCCATTCTGATAACATTTTACAACAAAGAGAAATAAAAAAAATAAAGAGATAGGCATAAGCTTTCACTTGTTAAGTATTAGAAATACATCCATAATTTAACCTAAAAACTAGTTAATGAGTTAAGAGATCTTTTTTATATTTAAACACTATCCAATAATCATATTTTTTTAAGGGAGGCTTTTGTCTCCAACACTCTCCCATATATTGAGTATATATTAGACTCAAGGTTAACTATGGTGAAATAGATATCCTTTGTATACAAAGTATATCTTAAGGGCTTAAAGTTAAATGGAAGTTATAATAAATCAACTTAAGTTTTAATACCATATTAAAAATAGGCCTATAATCTAACCCTAAAGCTAGCTCATAGTTATGAAACATTTTTTATATTTAAATTCTACTCAAAAATCTTATCTTTTTCATGTGAAATTTTCATCATCTATAGTGAGCATAAAATGCCTTCCAATGCATTTCACTCTAGATTATATTCATCATGATCAAGAAGATAAATTCACTTAGGACACTAGAAATAAATTCCGTTACAGCTGCTATAAATGCATTTTATATAATAAATAAAATATCCAAAATAGTCAAAGAAGATGTGTAAGAAATATAAACGGTTATACTGGTCCACAAATGAGAAACCAAAGAACTAAGGTATTTTGTAGAACGAGTGAGATTAAGAAACAGTTGGCACACAGACAACCAGCCCCAGACAAGTTACAACTCACTAGAGTTAAGATTGTGAATCTCCGACTTTGCAGCACCCTATTGGATTACACATATTTTGAAAGACTTAAAGCTATCCTTTAAAGACAATCTATGGAAATTTTGTTTTGCGAGACATAAAATAAGACGATTGTGTCAAGAGGGCCAATGGGCATAGATATCACTACAATTTTAAACTTTGGCGACTTATATTCTAATCTTATATTATGAGAATGTTATATTAAAATAATTATTATTTTTATCATGTTTCTTCATCTAAAATGTAAAAACACTAGTAATGAAGTATCATATCTAAACTTAAACTCTAATATACTAATACATAAAGTCTTAACTTTTGAACAAGAACAAATTTTAGACTCTTGTACCAACGTCCGTTTCAAGGATAAGTGCAAGATTCACCCTAATTGTGAACCAACTTATTATCTCTTGGAATTTTGGCTTCGAAGCAGCCAACTTACAGTGGCATATCGTTCGCCTATGACCTGCCACCTACTCCTTATCCTTAATTTGGTCCTTTTTTTTCACATGTTCAGCTTTCACACAACACTGTTATCGTCAAAAACAAAAGCCTAAGAAACATGCCAACGACTATAGAACATGTCAAATACAAAGATGAAGACCCTTGGCGACCATAAATCTCTGCGATGCTCCAGGATGAAAAAGCAATGCAATAGGGGAAGAACGGAGAAGAAGACCTATGGCTACCATCCAAGAAAAAGTGTTCGGTGCTCCAGAAGTAAAAAAGCAAAGTAGCATTATGAGCTTCATTCAAAATCAATCACTAAAAGTGCCAACGCATGCACAAAGAAAATCCAACATATGAGTTATCCATCAAACGAACATTTTTATTGTCAATATTCTAATTTAGAGTAATGTTTTATATGAGTATGATCAATTCTAAAGGAAACAAAATTTAATAATTTTTGACATAATATCCTATCCTGAATTGGGACTCGCTATTTTGCTTCTTACTACTTTAATTTTAACCTTATATTTTATTATGTATAATTTAATAGAAACTCAAATTTATTGAATCAATTTAAGAGGAAACAAGAGAGTTGAAAATTGCTATCCTTTAGGCTGTGAATTTTCTGATTTTTCTATTAATAGAAATTCTGAATATGCCTACTACTATTCCTTAGAAATAACTTGATTTCTACAGATAAGTTATTACTTCATTCGACTTTGTTCCTCAAACTCCGGATGTTTTGCTTTTTTTTTTTTTTTTGATGAATATATGAGTTTATTCATTGAAGAATATAGAAATACATAAGCATAGGGGCATACCCCAGCATTACAATTCATCTAGGAGAAGATAGAATTTGGGATTCTCCAACTATGACTCAACGAAACATTAGCTTGAGAGAGTTTAATGTTTCTAAATAAAGAAGCTCCTCCACGGACTACTCTCCTGATTTTAGCTAACAACATTGGAATATTAATAGACTTATTCTGAAAACGTCTACGATTTCGTTCTAACCATATACAATAAAGACAAGCTAAGAAAGAAATCTTGAGAAGCTTTGCGGCTAAATCCTTTCCCTTAGTTGCTTTAATCAGCCATTGCAATTCAGATTCTCAATCATAACTGATCTTACGAATGCCTTGTTGAGCTAGAATAGTTCTCCAAACTTGATTAGTCCAAGTGCACTGAAAAAACAAGTGAGATCTATTTTCATATTGAGATCCACAAAAATTACAATACAGATCAATTGAGGGGAGCCAGCGAGAAACCACTGCTGCTGTAGGAAGTTTGTCTCTACATATGAGCCAGCCAATGAAGTTATGTTTGCTGATTCCTCCTAACCATATTAAATTATACCATTCAACCTCAGTGCTCACTCGATGTAATTCCTTATACGTTTCCTTACAACAATAGGAAGGTTTGGATAGTGTAGAGGTTAAAGTTTGTCATAACTTTAGAAGACCTTTCCAACTCCATGCCATATTTCCTTTGATGTCAAGATCCATAATTGAATTTCTCCTGCATTTAGTACTATGAATCCACTTACTCCATAAGGATGAATTAGGGCAATTTATGACATTCCAGAGAGATCGCCCCAACAAAACTTTATTCCATACTTTAAGGTTTAGTAGTCCAAGACCTCCTTCCTTTTTTGGTGAACAAACAATTTGCCAAGCAACCTTATGAGTTTTATGCTTTTCTAAGTGGCCTACCCATAGAAAGTATTTTATCTTCTTCTCAATCTCATAAATGGTATGTTTTGGGAGAAGGAACATTTGCATCCAAAAGGTATAGATAGAAGTGAGAACTGATTTTGCCAATTGTAGTCTTCCTGCACAGCTTAAATGTTTTATTCCCCATCCATCAATTCTTGCCATGATTTTCTCTGTCAAAACTTTGCAATCAGTGGAGGTAAGCCTTCTTATAATAAGAGGAACACCAAGGTACCTAATAAGGAGTCTTCCTTCAGAGAATGGGATATGATCTAGTATCAAAAGTTTTTCTTGTTCAGTGATCCTTAAAAAAATATCTGACTTTTGCTAAGATTATACTGCAAACCTGTGAGTGTTGCAAATTCCTCCAAAGCATCAATGAGACATAATACTGAATTAATATCCCCATGTGCAAATAAAAATAAATCATCTGCAAAACAAAGGTGAGTGATTTTCTCTTCCTTGCACTTCCAATGATATTTGAAAGTAGAGGTGGAAACTTTCTCAATAATTATCCTATTAAGGATCTCCATGACAAGCACAAACAAATAATGGGATAAAGGATTTCCTTGCCTTAACCCATTAGTGCCTTCAAAATAACGTACATGCTCACCATTGAAGTTCACAGAGAATCTAGTAGTAGTGATGCACTGGCTAATCAGATCAAGTAAAGTTTGAGGAGTATGAATAGCTTGGAGAACACCCAATATAGCATCCCATTTAACCATGTCATAAGCTTTCATAAGATCAATCTTAATGGCAACATGCTTTCCTTTATCTCCTTTATGATAGTTATGAAGCAATTCTTGACAAAGCATAATATTTTCAGAGATTTGGCAACCCTTGATAAAAGTAGTTTGGTTTTGACTAATCACTTCAGGGAGAATAAGGCTTATCCCTTCAGCAAGTAGTTTTAAGATCACTTTATATAACACATTGCAGCAAGCAATGGGCCGAAAATCCTTCATGCAACTTGGGTTAGGGGTTTTGGGTACTAGGCATAACAAAGTAGCATTAATAGCTTTCAGTGATTTCTTGGATGAGAAAAAATCTAGCACTGCATCTTCTATGTCATGACCGATAATAGACCAAGCTTTCTTGTAAAATAGGCTATTGTATCCATCAGGACCAGGAGCTTTGAAATCATGAAAACTCCAAAGAACTCTCTTCACATCAGAGTGCTCAAAAGCAGGTAAATTCAACATATCGTTCACATTCTCATGGAATAAGGAAGAGTACCTTCCAGTGAAAAGATTATTAGCACGAGAACTTCCAAGTACATGCTGATCATATGTAATGATAGCTTCCCGCAAGGCATCATCATCATAAATAGTAGATCCATCTTCTAGTACTAAGTGAGAGATTTTATTCTGAGCTCTTCTACGCATCAAAGACGAAAAGAACATTCTGTTATTGTTATCCCCCTCTTTCAACCAAAGATTCCTCGATTTTTGTTTTAAAAGGATTTCTTCATGTTTACTCAATGCAATCAATTGTTCCATTTTCAGTCTTTCCTCAGTACGCATATCAGTATCAAAGGGGTCAAGTTGTAAATTGAGTTGAATTTGCTCTAATTGTTCTCTCGCCACCTTTACCTTCTGATGCAAATCACCAAATTGAGCAGAATTCAGCTTTCTAAGGGGTAACTTTAATGCCTTTAGCTTCTTAACAACTTTGAACATTTTTGTACCACTGACCTCTTGTTGCCAAACATGATTAACAGTTTCCATAAAATCTGGACTAGCTCTCCAAAAATTAAAGAATTTGAAAGGAGCTTTTTTCCTTTTGTGAGTGGTATCTAACTTAACTAAGGAAGGAGAATGATCCGATAACAATGGAGGCAAAAACTCAATCGAGAGTTTATCAAATTTGAGAATCCCTTCTGTGTTTAGTAAAACTCTATCAATCTTGCTTGCTTTGAGATTCTGGGATGAACTTTTATTCGACCAAGTGAAAACAGGACCCATAAAGGAGGGTTCCAACAGTCCTAGTTTCCCAATCATATCATTTAAATCCTCCATGCCCCTTGTCCATTTAACAGTTGGCCCAATACGTTCCTCTACATGCCGAATTTCATTGAAATTACCCACCAATAGCCATGGAATGTTTTCAATATTTTGAGAATTAATATTTTCCCATAACTCCCTACGTTCAGATTCCAAGTTGCTTGCATAAATAGCATATAAGAAGAAAGATGGGAATCCTATCTTATTTATACGGCAATGTATGACTTGAGATGAAATTCCTTGGATTGAAAGTTGTAATTCGGACGATTTCCATAAAATCCATATTCTTCCCACACTAGAATGCAAATAATTGTGAGAGTAATTCCATTCATCAAACATATTCTTCAGAACAAAACTAACATTTTCTTCTTTAACTCTATGCTCTATCAAAATAATAATATGTGGAACTTGAGATAATACAAAATTAACAACTTCTCTTTGTTTGGGACTTTTATTGAGGCCCCTCACATTCCAAGATAAGATATTCATTGATCTGGAGGTTTTTCCCCTTTCTCCACTGCATCAAGGTTATCTAAAAGATTGGAAGGCTTATTATAAGTATTCTGATTTTCATTAGCATTAGCAAGCTAAGAAAACCTGTTTTCAGAGATAATTTCACAATCTTTATCCTTTTTCTTCCTAGGAGATTTTTTCTTATGAGATACAACAATAAAACTAGAATTATTTCCTTGAGTAGTTGCTTGGTCAGTACCATTGTCCTTAGTTCACTGTAGTAACTGGATCTTGAACATCTCCTTTTTGATTTACCTGCGGGCCTTCGATTTTTTTAGGAATCCATATATTTTTCTTTATAGTACAATCTTTATGACCAAAGCAGTTACATTTCTTACACTTAGGAGGGATCCAACCATATTCCACAGTAATCTCAAACACCTCATTATTACCCATATCAACATCAAAGTTTTGGAGAAATTCACTATCCATATCCATTAGAATACAAACTTTGGCATATGATAGTCAGAGCTTTTGTTCAGTAGCTTTGTCCATATATAGAGGTTTTCCCAGTACACTACTAACATGGCTCATACCAATCTTGTTCCATAAAGCATGAGGAACGTTAAACAACTTAATCCAAATAGGAACAACAGATATTTTGGCCTTTTCTAATCTGATACAAGGATGCCATTTTTGAAGAAACAAAGGTTTACCCGCTATGTCCCATACTCTAATTTCCATTACTTCTTCTAATTTTTGAATATTTGAAAACCGAAAGAAAAAGAAGCCATCCTTAGTGGCAGTAATATCTAGTAAATTATCTTAACCCCACATCTTTTCGACAATTCCTTTCACTACGTAATACGAAGTATTCGCATTCAAAAAATAACCCACAAGACAATTGTCAAAATGACTTTTACCCTCTTCAAGTGCTTCTGGGGGGGTTTCATAATAATTCTCTTTCCCTTCTCAGTAAGGGGTAGGTAATCTAATTTGGCCATCTGATTTGTTGTTCCCATAGCTATTTGTTTCCAATTCATTCCAACATTACTCGTCGAAATAGACACATTAGGAGTCACTTCATGCTTTTGACTCTGCCTTATGTTGTCTAATTTATCAATTGTAGCAACTTGGGAAGCAATTTCATCAAAGACTACCTCAAAGGAATTATTTAAACAAGGAGAGGCAGAAGTACCTGATTTCAAGACATCTACTAGTTCCAATATTTGCTCTTCATTGCATGACTTTGGAATAGCCATTCCAATTTCCACCTTAGTTTTTAGAGCTGCAGATCGCATTTTCTCACTTCTAGTGCCCACCATGGAAGTCAATCCAAGTGAGCTAAGAGCTCGTCTTCGATTAACAGACTTTGGACAAAATCTGCTAGCAACATGTACCATACGCTAAGACCTCGAGGGAGTCTAATTGATGATTGAAGGTAGTAGCAGGGAACCTTCATTCACCGTCTCCCACATGTAGGTCACTAGCTAGGTTTAATCTATTGCATAGGTAAGAAAGAGGGCTTAGAAATGTTTGGGACAAAAATTTTAAAAAATAAAAGGGAAAAGGGAAAGAGAATGATTTTGCTAGATCTGGGCGGTGGGGGTGGGTGGCGGGATCTGGGCTAGGGGGGTGGCGTCTAGATCTGGGCGGTGGGTGGACGGATCTGGGTGCGGGGAGGGGCGGATCTCGACGGGTGGAAGGGTGCGGCGGGATAAGGGTGCGGGGGGGGGGGGGCCCTCTGGGCGGGAGGGCTCTGGGCGGCGAGATCTGGGCGGCCGGATGGGCGGGCGTTTGCGGGCGGGCTAGGCGAGCTTTCTCTCTCTCTCTCGAATGTGTTTTAGTCTCTCTCTACTTAAAACTCATGGATGTTTTGCTTTTTTGCTTAACACACAAACTAAACAAAATCTTATGCCAAAGGAGAGCTAGTGGATTGTAGTTATCGCAACAACTTTTGATTGTTCAGGAGTTGTTGTAGTCTGGGTGGATCGTATAGACGAGGAGCAAAAGATCGTAAATATCGCTAGAAAACTTGGTTGTTGAGTAGTTATTATCACCAAGTTGACTGTTTATGTAGTACATGCTTTCATCTCTGTGATCTTATTTAGTGGGACCATCAAGATGAAGATCCATAAGCAACCATTCAAAAACCAAGATTCTTCGTCACTTTCAAGGAGACTATCGAGCAAAAGCAATAAAGAGTCACCTAAAAAATAAAAATAACAAATTATGAAGCCAAATTTTATTTAAAAAAACAATTAGTTATGCAGATTAAAAATACATTTACAATTTCATTGATAGTACATTTGTACTTATATATAAAGTCCTAGAAAGGCCCACATTTCTAACAAAAAAAACTTGTGAATTATTTGATATTCGAATATGGGTATTGTATGCGTGGAGCCTACACTAGAAATTGACATTCAAGAAGCATAGACCCAAACATGAGTGCCTTAAGGAGTAGAAGCCTACACTAGAGGCTTAAAGAAGAAGTGACCCTGGACTAACCTGAAGTAGCAGAGATCAACACTCCAAAATAGGTTTTTGACATTTTTTTATTAGGTAAATGGGATTAAGACTCTAAGGTTGTATACGTAGTAGCCTTGTTACTAAATTATTGATTTCAGTTCGATTTTTTGACATTTGATAAGCAAAAGTCTAAACTAAAGCACCAACTAGCAAAGGTTCTGAATCTTTGCAAAGATCAGATCTTTGGATTTCTTCCCCTTGAGAAAGCCGATCTGTGCAATTTTGGTGATGTAGAGAGGCAGACAGTTGGGCTTGGCTCTCTAATCGCTCCCAAAATGATGTTGTTTCACTAAGCTTTTCTATTCTTCGTCATTCGGGCCTTGCTTCCTCCTTTCTCATCAATCTTGAACCAAAATGTTGTGGGTTTGTTTCTAATCAATGGATCAGCTTCTTCCTCAACTAGCTCATACCTTTCTAGCATCTAAAACATCTCGATTTGATAGTTCTTGCTCAATCAATCAAATGGGTTGCGAGTCGTGAAGAAGACTTCCGGTTCATCTTGATTTAATCTTCATGGACTGCTTGAATCACAAATTTCTCTTCATAGATTTCTTATCCCCTTTGATACCTTTCTAATGCAGTCAGTTTTTTTTTATTCAACTGAGCTATCTTTGTCCGTGCACAGGGCAAATCGTCGACCGGGTTACGCAACTGATTCGGGCCACGCTGGGTCGGAATGCCTTCCGGGTCGCGCACATGCAAAACAGATCTAGGTTGCGGACCGGGTTGTGCGCTGGTGAGCGGGTCGCCTACTGGATCGCACCTGCTGGTGACATTGGGCCTGGGTTGCCAAGCAAAAACCGCATGTTGTGGGCTTTGGGTCTGGGTCACGCATCAATAAGTCGAGCACGGGCCTGGGTTGCGCGCAGGAAGCTCTGGATCGTGCAGGGCTTCGTGGATTGGGCTGACTCACAATGTTTTGGATTCTGGTTTTTCTTTGACATGCACATTAAACGGGCCACTTGATTTGTACATAATTTGGCAATTCTTTTGAACTTTCTTAGATCATTTTCCTACAAAAATTTCATGAATTATTTTTCTTATAAGACAAATAATAAAAAATATATTTATTCATATTTTATCTTTGACAAAAATTTTGCAAATGTATAAAATAGTATCATTATTTGATATTACAATTCATGCACCATTATTTCTTATATTCATTTTGCATACTAAACTATGAAAAATATTTATACATTAGCTCTAATATATATTTTTTATGTCAAAACTACACTTTCATGGAATATGCTCTTTTTTCTTTTTATCATCATCAAAATAATAATGAAATAGCAATATCTTTAATAATCTACAATACCTCTCCCTTTGTTTTGCCCGAAACACTATAAGATGGTACATGTACACAACTCTTTCTTACAAAAGCCTATGGGAGCAAGATATAGCTTGCCCTTCTACTAATGGATTCCATAAAACATCCAATAAAACAATCCTAGAAGCACAAACGAGATCTATACCTTTACAACAAGCCTTTGAGGAAGCAAGAAATATCATTACTTCATTAATTGGATCATTGAAAACACTAATAAAGAATTGATGATCCTTTATGTGTATCTTTCCATCCATATATAATGCCTTGTTCCCTTTAGTCCAATTGAAATGGAATGTAAGTTGCTCCTATATATGGGCCAATGGTTCAACATAATGACTAAAAAACCAAAACATTTTCATTCATAGCCTCACTAAACCATATCAGTTCCACCAAAAATTTTAGCTTTACTACATCCTCGAGATTGAACTTTTATAACTTAACCCTTTCAAATGGGAACTCCTCTTTCCCATATTTAAGCAACAATGATGGATGGATAGAGATCAAAGAAGTGATGTCTAAAGTAATTAAAACCTATAGGCAAAGTTCATTAAAAAGGCTCTTTACAATTCTGCTGGTTCTAGTATAACCATTATGTCCTTCAACCTAGGCAATTTTTATTGTAATATGGATCCTTTTTGTACATGCACAAATGGGTCAATGATATCTCTAACCTTCTTTAACTTCTCACATTTTAGTGTATTATTAACACCTTTGGTAATGGAACTTGTAAGATATTCATTTTTGCATCTTATGAATTAAAAATTTGGCCTTGCCAAGTAAAGTGTACTATATAGCTCATCAAAGTTATTTTGAAAAGGGTTGTCTAAAAGGATAATTCATTTATTTGTTCTAATATTTGACAAAGCCTTTAAGAGAATACTATCAAAATTATAAGGGATGTGTCATTTATAAAGGACAACAAGGCCAAGAATCTCAAGAAGAATTTTCTAGAACTGATTCATTTATTGCCAATAAGACACCAAAACAGTGTGTAACCAATCCCCTAAATTCTACTAAATGTTTTTTAAGAATATAACTTTGAAAATACAGATTGTGATTTCGTCCAAGTTTTCAACTTAACTTAACTAGTTGTAACGTACCATGCTTTCCTTGCCAAACAATTTCCTTTTGTTCATATTATGAAAAGGAATGTCAAACTTCCATTTTCAAAACTTCCTTCTTAGGTAAGGAGAATGCTACAAGGAGCTACAATAATTGGTTTGCATGTTAGATTTAATTTCATGTATGTCTAAAGACAAATAATTGCCACCCATGTTTTTTTTTATCCCAAAAGCATGGAATATTGCATCCACTCCCATCAAAAGTTGTTAGGCTTTTCAACTTATCAAGAAATATTCCTCCAACTATGTTCTTCCAAATAAACTCAAAACCATCATGTTAATGTGAATACATACTACTTTTTATACCAAGAATGATGTCCCTTACTATGGCTTTAACATGAGCAAAATGCTGAGTCTTACAACTGAAAAGGGTAAAATGTTGAGTCCAAGATTCCACTATAAGACTCAGCAAAATCTTGAAACCTAAGATCATCCAAGCTAGAGTGGTTCATTTCAAAACTTGAGTCTCTCATATGTGATTAGAATAACATGAGGTGGCTTCATTTGGTGATATTTTAGAGCTTTCCTTACATGAAACTTTTTGAAACAAAAAGGTTGTGAAGGATTCTTTTCGCCAAACTTATTTCAAAGGACCTTAACAACTTATTTGAGTACTTACTCTTATTACCATTGTTTGAGCTTAGCTCTTCTTTGTCCAATTGTAGTAGCTATGATTGCAAAACAACATTTTCTTACTCTGTAGTAAGGCTACTTTTCTTAAGGGATAGGGCTTCATTTGGTGATATTTTAGAGCTTGACCTTTGTAATAGTGTGGGCATATGTTAGTGAATTAAATACTGCAGAAGAAAGCTTAATGAGGATTAAACATTAAACACAAAGTGGGTGAAGACTCGCACCTTTAATGTCACCTCTTGCAGGATCCAACATAAATCTAGGCCACTCGTACTTATGGATTTTGGGAATTCATACTAGGTAAGATCTAGTAAGAACAAGCTTTATCTCGGTCAGTCGATAATTGATTTTTCGACCCTAAACCCGCCACCCAGTGACCCATACCAACTCTATCGCCTTGAATCAAGTAAGGGAAGGGACTCCTTCATCAATTCATAATCATCAAACTTGTCATTCAAATCATAGATCTTGCCGGAAAATCTTCCTTAAAGTATGGAGTTCATATATTAGTAGGAAAAAGGGCCTGAATTATATTTGAAGCAATTAAAATTCATGGCATAGTTATTTTTTATTTTTTATTTTTTTACACTAACTCAAACCTTGAGATTATTTTAATATTATGTTGTCATTGAGTATACAGAAAAGTTGATGGAGGAGGAGGAGGATGAGGAGGAGGAGGAGATGTTGACGATAAAGCATTTTCTTTATGGAGGAGGAGGAGTAGGAGTGGGAGCAGGAGATGTTGATGATTGGGTTAAGGTGTGTCATCAATACTCCAAATTCCTTTTTTTCAGTTGCATATATAATGTTATATTTTAACTATTTAATTACGTATTAGACATCGTAGAGACTTGGTACGCTAGTTTCCTAGGAAAAAAGTAAAAAATGGATGATAAGGATAGCAAAATATTGTATAATTATGGCAATAATGATTGTTTCATTGACTTATACTGCACCACTTGGTGAAAATAATGATCAAACTTTCTTGGGATTTTGGGAACAAACTAGTTTTAATATTCTTAGCTTCAAATACAATTTCCTTTGATTTTGATATTGTTATTCTTATCAATTTTACATCTAAGTATGATATTAAAGACTTCCCAAGATTAAGGACATGTTTGTGATTGGGTTTTATTAAAGTTTTCATTGCCATTATAGGGAAGACAATCAACTTTAATGTAGTATACTTTTTAAAGTATCAAAGCAAAATGACATGGTTTCCTACTGCCACAATTGGCTTGACTATTGGGTCAGTGACTTTGTATGTTAGAATAATATATAAGTTAGGCATTGATAAAAATTCAATGCTTTATCATCAATAAGGTGTGTCATCAATCTCGAGAGACTCGAGTGTTGAAATGAACCATTCCAACTTGGATGATCTTAGGTTTCAAGATTTTTGCTAAGTCTTACAATGAAATCTTAGACTTAGCATTTTTCCCATTTTAGTTGTGAGACTCAGCATTTTGCTTATGCTAAAGCCATAGTATAAGACATCATTCTTGGTATAAAAAGTAGTATGTACCCACATTAACATGATGGTTTTGAGTTTATTTGGAAGAACATAGTTAAAGGAATTCTTCTTGATAAATTGAAAAGCCAAACAACTTCTAATAGGAGTGCATACATTATATCCCATGCTCCTAAGACCAGGAAAACATGTGTGGCAATAGTTTATCTTTAGACACATGAAATTAAATCTAACATGCAGGCCAATCGTTATAGCTCCTTGTAGCATGCTCCTTACTTGGGAAAAGGAGTTTTGAAAATGGAAGTTTGACATTCCTTTTCATAATATGAACAAGAGGAAATTGTCTATTGGAGTCCCTAAAATATTTGAGTTCCATTTTATTGATTGTTTCCACTTGGCATAATGAAACTTGTAGCAAAGACCATAGCGGAAATCAATGTTGGTACAATCATGCACTTGTCTACTATTTTTCTCATCCATTTCACTCTAGCTTTCTTTAATTCCTTGTGTTCTTCTATGAATATATCATTAGGTGTTTCACCTTTTGCATTTTAGGATTTAATAAATGCTGATAGCACATTTTTGTAATTGCTTGGAATATCCAAGATGTAATAAATAGTTAATATATAAACATTATACATGAAACTAGATTGAGAAATTTTGAATATTATTGATCCCACCTTTAACCACAATGCCTTGTCTTGCATTTTATGGACTACCCCTACTAATGTATCTAGTTTATATGTAGGATCCAATTCTCTAGCAAAGTGTAGGATAATGTTTCCATCTTTTGTAAGGGTTTCTAAAAATTCTTTAAGCCATCTATAGTGTGCCTTGATGCTGAGGTTTGGTGGTCCTTAGATGCTAGTTTTGCTTGTCGCAAAAAACATAAGCCCTTTGGGGGAATCGATCGCCCACTTTAGGTTGCCAGACTTAGATTGTTATTAGACGATTCTAACTATGAAAAATTTAGTAAAACTTGCTTGTTCTAGATGTATCCATAAGTTGGGATGAGATTCACAAGATGGAGCTTCAAAATGCATCGAAAGTTAATGAGGAGAGTGGCCCCAATATAGATAAAAAACATGCTTTGGAAAAAATCACGTTGCCACCAGAATTGCAGCAGATAGATGTAAATGAAAAATCTAAATCCCCAAGAGAGTCTAAAAAGTGGATGATAAAGAGGGCAGAATATTGTATGATTGTGGCAGCCGTGATTGTTTTGTTAGCTTATGTTGCAATACTCAGATCACCTAGTGAAAATAATGCTGAGGGCTTTCCTCTTTTGGGAAAAGATTGGATTTCAGCATTCTTGGTATCGAATGCAATGGCATTTATATTCTCTTCAAGTTCGATATTGCTATTCTTATCTGTTCTTATGTCTCAACATGACATCAAAGATTTCTCGAGGTTAAGGACACACTTGGAGCTTGGATTCACTACTCTTTCAGTGCTATAATAGGAAAGCTAGTCAGCTTAAATGCAGAGTACTTTTTGAGGTATCAAAGCAAGAGAGAGTGGTTTCCTATTGTTATAGTTGGCTTCACTATTGTGACAACTATTTTTGGTGTTTGGCTAATATATGAGGTATGGGTTGGTAAAAGTTCAATTGTTGCCCCATGTGATGATGACAACGATGGAGAAAGGTCAACTTCCGCCACTGCTTATGGAAATGATAGTGTTGCAAATTTTGGTATTGCCTCGAAACCTAATAGTAGTAGGCAGGGAGGAGGAGAAAAAGGGAAGGCAGAAGAGGGAGAAGGAGGAGGGGGAGAAAGGGAGAGGGAGGGGGAAGTGGAAAGGGAGGAGGAGGAGGAGAAAGAGGAGAGGAAGAGGAAAATGAGAGGAAGAGGTGGATGACACAATTTTGCTTAGCTGTGGCAGTAGTAATTGCTTCTACGACTTATACAGTATTAGTATCACCACCCGGTGATATTAATGATCAAGGCCTTCCTAGGTTTTTGGACAGAGAATGGTTTCAAGAATTCACTGCATCAAATACAATGGCATTTACGTTCTCTTTTATCTCAATAGCCATGTTCCTCTATGTTGTTATGTTTCAAAAAGACATAGATTCCCTGTGGCTAAGGACATGCATGAACTTTGGATTCATTTCCCTTTCCATTGCCATGGTAGGAATAGGAGTTAGCTTCATTGCAGTGCACTTTTTGATGTATCAACGCAGAATAACATGGCTTCCTATTCTCCTAGGCTTGACTTTTTTGGGATCTATTTTGGCCGTTATTATTTTCCCTAGAGTGTTGTCTTTTTTCCTTGAACGAAGGGAAACTCAAGTGCAAAGAGAACAAGCTACGCAACGTGGGTTGACTCCAAGTTCGGACATCAGAATTTCAGTGCAGTCCCTTATTCCAGTGCAAAATGCTACAACAACTCAGAATGGGCATGCTGAAAGTGGAGATGGAACTTCAACTAGCCCTACCCAACAGTTATCCCAGCTGCAGGATGGTTTTACTTTAGCAACCTCGGATGTAAGTCCCCATCCCGAACATTCACCACATTGAGGGCATTCAACACCAATGTAGACTCCACTTAGTGCTCCACATCAACCTTCACCGAGACAAGAAGCGGAGCCGAAAAGACAAGGAAATTGTAGTTAACTTGTATTGTTCCAGTGCTAGTTTGTCATCCATATTTCTGACTAGAACTAGGTTAGCAAGTCAACAAGCAAGCAGTCCCATGAAGACCTTATGCTAACTCTCATGGAAATTTTACTCGTGATGATGAATGAAGAAGTTATGGATGGCTACAAAATATCTAGCTTAAGACTTATAAGCAAACTCTATAAATATGTGCGTATATTTTGAACTGAGCATCGTCTTTTAAGCTTCATGAAATATTAGTACAAGTTTCTTAGTCTTCTGCTAGCTTATTTCTATGTTTATCTCTATTATTCCTTACATGTAAAAGGCTTAGGATTGGCGATAGCTCAGTGCACATGTTAGCTTATGCCACCAACGACGAAGCCTCCACTTCGTCATCTAACAAGTAAAGTTACAAGGTACCTTTTAAAGAACCAAATTGGCAAAATGTAAACCCATCCTTCACCTTAGTTGGTACGTTCGGCTTACCAGAGCAGCGTTTCTCCTATGTTGCCTTCATTTCCAACATCATCTCCATTAACCAGTGGAACTTCCTATCCAGATTTTTGATGCGTCTATCTAGCTCAGATTTGCTATGCGCAAGTTACCTCATCAGCTCCAAGACTCTTAAGTCCAAAAGTCGACAACGCAAGTCACAAAAGCAAATGACAAGGACTTCAAGTCCTCATTTTTTAAAACAAAATAGGAGCATGATATGGTGCCAATTCACATCATAGAAGAAAGACGGTAAAAGCAACACCGACTAACCTTAAGTGAAAAGAAAAGTGAGTGAGAAAAATTGATCTTATGAAAGCATATAATATGGTTAAGTGGGAAGCCATAATAGGAGTTATGAAAGCTATCCATACTCCTCAATATTTAGTTGATCTGATAAATGAATGCATTACTACAACAAGGTTTTCAATAAATTTCAATGGAGAACATGCAGGTTACTTCGAAGGTACCAATGGATTGAGACAAGGAGACCCATTATCCCCATATTTATTTGTCTTGGTTCTGGAAATACTTAATAGAATTATTATTGCAAAGACCTCCACATCGACTTTTAAGTTCTATTGGAGATGCAAAACTGAGAAAATCACCCATTTGTGCTTTGTTGATGATTTGTTCCTTTTCTCCCATGGAGATATAAACTCAGTACTTTGTCTTATCGAAGCTTTGGAGGATTTTGGTGAACTTACAGGCCTTCATTTCAACCCAAGTAAATGTCAAATGTTCTTTTCAGGATTATCAGAACAAGAGCAGCTTCTTATCTTAGATCACTCACCTTCCCCTATGGGTACACTCCCTATTTGATATCTTCGAGTTCCCTTGATTACAAAAGGACTTACTCATGTTGATTGCAAAGGGTTGACAGATAAAATATTTAGAAGAATAGACGGTTGGGGTATGAAACATATTAGCTTTGCTGGAAGATTGCAGCTAGCAAAATCAGTCCTAATTTCCACTTGCACATTCTAGATACAAGTTTTCTTACTGCCAAAGCAAACAGTCTATGAAATAGAGAAAAAGATTAGGAACTTTTTATGGGCAGGAAGTACAGATACACAACGTTCCCACAAAGTTGCTTGGCAAATAGTTTGCTCATCAAAGAAGGAAGGGGGATTGGGATTACCAAACCTTAAACTTTGGAATAAAGTCCTTTTAGGACGTATGCTTTGGACCCTCATAAACCTTCTAGATGCTTCATTATGGAGCAAGTGGATCCACAATACAAAATACAAAAGAACTTCAATAATGCAACTTAATGTCAGAGGTTCCATGGTATGGAGTTGGAGAGGTATTCTTAAATTAAGGCCCATGCTTAACTCAGTACTTTCTAATTCTGCCTATAGTTGTAAAGAAATTTATCAGGACTTTCAACTAGGAAATTAAAAAGTGGATTGGTATGATCTAATTTGGACTGGCGGCATTAGCAAACATAATTTCATTAGATGACTAGTTTGTCATGATCGACTTTTGACAACAGAAAGAATAGCACAATGGCTCCCTACAGTTAACTTATATTGTGACTTTTGTCAGTCTCAAGTAGAGAACAGGAGTCACCTCTTTTTTAAGTGTCATTACACAATGTTGATTTGGAAGCATATCCTTGCTCAAAATGGTATTTGACATCACATTGGAGGATGGAATGAAGAATTACAATGGACGATCAAAGCATCTAAAGGTAAAGACTTAGCTGCCAAAATTCTTAAGATATCCTTTTTAGCTTGTATTTATTGCATATGGGCAGAATGAAACCAAAGAAGATTCCAGAAGAGAATAATTGACATCCCAATCTTGTTGGCTAAAGTGAGGAAAATTGTACGAGGGAGAGCTTCTATGCTTCAAAATATCAAACCCTCAAAAGGAAATATCACCTTAAGTGAGATTTGGAAGCTTCCAACCTCTATTTTCTCGTACTCTTAGTTCAATGGGAATTATTGTAATATTGGGGTATGCCCTTATGTTTTTGTACATTACATTTCATTAATGCAACTTACATTTAAAACCAAAAAAAAGTGAGAGTGGTTAGCGGGAGAAAGGAAAAAAAGAAGTCACAAAGTTATGAACCATGGTTTGCAATTTTCTACTTCATAAAGAAAAAGCATTGATATTTGCCATTATTAGGTAGCCTTTATAAGTTAAGAACCATTACTAATTTGAATTAATGTGTGTAATGGTAGCCCTTTTTTCTTACTATGTAAAATTTATATATAAAATATATCATTACGGAAAAAGTGTAGTTCATAAAAACATTTTGAAAAGCATTTGACTAATTAGATATAACATCAACATTGATTCAATCATATGTTTGGTAAAGCCAATTTATCTCCTTCTGGTAGAATAAAACGATACAAGTATGAACCAGATGACGCAAAAGCTAAATATAATTACTAATTTCAAATGAAAAAAAATATGTAAACATTTATGAGAGATGGAAAAGGAATATACACCCTTTTTCTATGTCTCTGCTTTATGCAAGAACAAGGTAAGAAGAAACAATGAAATACCATTCTTACTAGCAAAAGAAACTATTACTAATCACGTAGTAGCAATGGTGAGCCAAATAAATATGGTATCCTATCCAGGATGACTTTTGTTAAAGATTTGATTCCTTTTGTACTCATTGATCTCTTCATTGTAACAATTGAGCAGATATGTGCGGAATATCCGAAATCTCACTTATTGTGGGTTTAAGAGAATTTAAATGGGATGAAACTGGACAGAATTTGTTTTGGATTGTTATCTACGTCGTCAAGAGAGTATATTCCATTTAATATTTGAGTTAAGTGGTGCTAAAGATTTGAATATTGCCACTTTTGATACACAATAAAATTTATAGTGGTCTTTTCACAGAAAAATGCATGATTATAGCAATACTAGCTAGCACAGTGGTTTTGCTGAAACCTTCACCATGCCAAGTGGTAACAACCAAGTAAGTTGGCAATCCTTATTTGGTCTAGAGAGTAACACTTTTCTTTTTTCATATTAAATGCAGTAGTATTGTTATCCTCTTTAACTTTGGTATCAATTTTATTTGTCAATTCTTACATTTCGGTATACAAACAAGAAATTCTAGAAATAATTGCATAGAAGATTTGTATCTGGAGTCACTTGAGAGATATAAGGATGTAAATTTAAAAGGTCTAATTTCTGATGCAAATTGCGCATAATCCAATCAACAGTGCCACCAAGAGATGGTGCAAAGAAAAGAAGTTGTGCAAGCACTAATGAGGGAGAGGGAAGAACTTGAAAAAATGAAGGATCAGAGAGACCAGCTAATAGAAGAGCTCCAAGATCAGGAAACATCACTAAAGACTGAAATTGCAAAGTTCCGAAGTGAGATGAACAAATTGCAGATGGGACGTGATAATGCACTGACAGAAGCTAAAGCGCTAAAAAGAAAGTTAGTGGACACCTCAATCACTCAGTTGCCTCAGTTTTATGAGTTTTCGATCTCTGAGTTACAAGAAGCTACTCATAAATTTGGTGAATCCCAGAAAATTGGACGAGGAGGATATGGAAATGTTTACAAAGGGCTCTTGCGTCAAACCGAGGTTGCCATAAAGGTTTTAGGATCTTATAATGCGCATGGCATCGCACAGTTCCAAATGGAGGTTTGTTATTCACCTAAAAGAGTAGGATAGTTGTTTAGTTTATTATTCATTAGGCCTATTGCTTGGAAGTTAGAATCCGGACCGGGTTGCTTGGCTTTCTAGTTTGATAGATTTGATAGGTTGCATTCTTTATTGAGCTTTGGAAATTATATACTTTCTGAAGTGCTTCGTTGTTATTAGTACATATTTCCTTCATTCACAAGTTGCTTTTTCTAGTATGAAAAGTAATTCATTTTTAACACTTAGGTATAACTAGGTTCTTTATCCATTTAATGTCATTATTATATATGATAATAATCTGCAATTGTTTGTGTTTTTAGTTGATAGATTTAAACCCTACAAATTGATACATTTTCTTGAGCAGAATCAAAGTTTCTTTAGTCACATTTTTTTATCATCAGTAAATGTCAAAGTTTTTGCTACTTGCGAAAACAAAAATGTGTACTTTGACAATGGAATATGGTTGGATAAAAAATTTGACATTCCAGCTCTTTTGTTCGTATGTATCAGGTTGGTGTTTTGAGTCAGTTGAGGCATACCCATGTTGTGAAACTTATAGGATCGTGCCCGGAGGTTTCTGCACTCATTTATGAATATCTACCAGGTGGAAGTCTTATAGATCGACTCACTTGCAAGGATAATAGTCCCCCACTGTCATGGCTAACTCGAACGCGCATTGCCATGGAGTTGTGTTCTGTCATTATGTATCTTCAGTCTATGAAACCTTACGGTCTAGTACATGGTGATCTGAAACCCTCCAATATTCTCTTTGATGCCAACTTAGTCACTAAACTGAGCGACTTCGGAACCTGCCGTTTGTTATCCCCCGATACAGGTTCGAGTGACAACGGAACGTTGTATCTTGAAACAGTTTCGAAAGGATCGATGGCCTACATAGATCCTGAATTCCTTTACACTGGAGTGCTTACCTTGAAGTCAGATGTTTACGCGTTTGGGATCATATTGCTGCAATTGTATGTAAGTTGGTTGGTTGTTTGTTATAAAACATTACTTAAGGACACTTGTTACCTTTGTTCTACTTTATCATATGACAAAACCCAAATCGCAACGCAACTTTTTTATGTCAAGACCAAGCATGTTTTCATAATATATTCTTTAATCTTTTAAATTAAATATTCTAATCCTATATTCTTTACTAACACAAATTTTGGACTCTGGTCTAGCCGCAAGTGGATTGTAGAATATGCAAGCCAACCTTCAAACATTAAATAAGTGTAATGACTAAGTTAGTCCCCGACAACAGTTGTCGCTGACTAAATATTTGAAAATGAATATGCCAACTCGACATGCTACCTAACACTCTGATGACTCTGGAATCTAAAAATTTAAGAGTTATGCACCATGTGTTACAAGTATTCCGCACGAAATAGGCATTATTTCTCATCCCCAATATTCTTTTATTAATTAGCGATAACCAAATGCCAACGCCTGTTTTTCTTCCTTCCCTGGAATTTCACAAAAGTAGTCATAGTATTTTTGTCATCCGGATCCATGTAAAGCTACTGGTTTATAAAATTTTGTAGAAGAACTAGAAAAAGGAGGGGGAAAAAAAGAGAGAACAACAACAACAACAACAAGGCGACAAATAGGAGTTTGTGACTTAAAAGCATTCCAATAATTTTTCCTGGAATAAAGTCTTTCTACCCAATTTCTCGAGCAACGGTTGAAGATAGCTAAAGCTTAGCACTCTTGATTCGATATCCAAATCAAAAGCAACCTTTGTTCTTTACAGGAATTCTAGATGGCTCTATCCTTGGCCTCTAATATTATATTTTCTTTTATCTTTCTTGTTCTTGTCACAATCCCACGATCCGACAAGGGTGTCCTACTAGAAAGGAATTATTTCAAATTCCTTCTTCCTAATGCTTTGCAGCTAGAAGGGAATTTGGAATAATCCTGTGCATATCATAAAGCATAACTTCCATTCCATTTGGAGGGTTGTTCTAGATATGTTATTTAATCTATCAAGTCGTTTTCCATTGGTAAGTTCTGTAGTGCTGACCAATTTTCCGGGTAACTTCTTAATGCGTGGCAATATCTTAAGAAACATATATGTGAAGATTTTCTTTTTTTTCTACAATAAACAATTAGATCAATGAACGGAAGGGATTTGATCACATAACTTATTGAGATATTTACTGTGTATGGATTGAAGGCATTAAAAGACTATTTTTTAGAATAAAATAATTAAAATCTTAATCTTGTTGGCAAAAGTAAGAAAATTTATATGATGAAGAGTTTCTTTATTTTGAAATATAAAACTCTCTAAAAAATTTTTATTTTGAGTGAAATTTGAAGGCAATCTTTTCGTAATTCTTGAAATATTAATACATGTTCCTATACATCTATAAATGCAAACTTATATTTTCACAAAAGAAAAATACAAAAACAAAAATTTTCTTTTTGCATTTGTTTGCATGAGTAAAGAATCTATTGGTATAGAAACTCTCATATGAAAACAAACGAATTTTTTACAAAAGTTGTAAAATGGTATCATAAATCATAATTTATACAATATAAGTAACACATTAATATAGTCCAAATTGAATTATTTCAGTAAGAGAGCATATTAAAAATGGTATAGAATTTATCCTATATTGATAGCATATGAACTTCTAAAATAATTTATAAATAAAAAAATATCACTCTATTCTATTTCACCTTTGTTAAAGAATTGAACTTTTTAATGCTAACAAACATCGCAGGAAGCTTGGAAGCTTCCGCAAGGGAACTCTCTTACATAGTAAACTGAATACATCCTTTTGCCGATATAAAATAGCAACGTGAATTAAATTATTGCCATCTCCGTTATTTTTCAGTGTAAGATCAGGAAAAATCACTTGTAATAATATCTAGAAATACGACATTGCCCAATCCTGCGGCAGCATGTACTGTAGGGAGTTGTTGGTAAGCGAAGTTTAGAAAATCTTCTTCTGGCAATCTTCGAATGTATGTCCAAAGGAAGCGAATTAACTCGCAAGCTTTTCTTTCTATATAAGCTTTGTAAAGCCCTTTGCAACCTAAGATTAAAAAGAAAGAATGACCCAGAAATTATTTGGTAAATATTTACGGTCTTTTGAATGCATCACTTAATAGAATCAATTGATAAAAATACTTTAATTTACTAGTCATATTACGAAACACAACGACATTAATGAACTGAAAAATTTAGTACTTACTTTTTTTTTTTTTGGTGGAAAGGTATAATGTTTATATATATAATAAAAGCATAATTTGGTACTTACTTTCAATTTAGATATTCTACTAGTTTAACAATTGGCCAATTGTTAGATAAGAAAGAGAATAATAATAATAAAGAAATAAACAAGAAATTAAGAAAGAAAAGTGTCGTCTTATAATAAATAATAAAAAAGAAGGGCTATATGTAAGTGTTTTACATGTCTATGAAAAGAAGAAATTGTCACATGTTTAACAATTGATTGAGACATATCAATATATCTATCTATCTATCTATCCATCTATATCTATATATATATATATCATTATGAATACATCATCTAAAGATTTGATAATATCAAATAAAACTATTTTCTCATTTCTAAATGATTTTGAAAATCTAGTCATCAATTCTCAATTAAAATATAAAATAATTATTTTCTATATGGCCCATTTCAGAAAAAAAAAGAAAAAGAAGAAAAGAAGAAGAAGAAGAAAATAGAAGAAAACATTAAGTAACTATACGAGCAATTAAGAAAAACATAAATTAATTTTTTTTCTAAAATAATTTAACTAAACTCAGAAATAGTTTTCAATTAGGATGCGTTTGCATATACACAAGTAGGCAAGTCTGGGATAAAGAAAGACATACCAAAATTTAAGTGTCGTGTACAACAAAGTAACTCTCTTATTCTACCAATGGCTAAAGGTTTTTTTGCCAAATGTTCTAGTGCCAGCTTACCCCAACAATCCTTGGTAGTTACTAATGTTGAATCTTTTCTCAAAATTTCCAACCCTATATTTGCGCAATGAAAAAGTTTAATTAACTTACTCAAAAGGTCCTTATAGAATGAATAATGTTGTAGTATTGGAAGTGGTAGAATCATCCAAATGTATTTATAATTCATTGTTAATGATGAGAGAGTAAAATACAATATTTTATGAAATTTTAACTATATTCATTTGAAGTGTACCAAAGTTCCTATTCAATCATAAATCTTATAACTTGGTAAAATAATTATCTTATAGTCATACTTGATAAGAAGTAGGACATATCATACATATCTGTAATAATTACATAAATAAGGAGGTTTATACGATGAAAATGTGTCACTTGTTCAAAGGAGTCACAGTAAATAGATAAAACTCCATATTTCTTTGACCCATTTGAATTGCAATGTGTAGTGGTAGATTATCATCTTCATTATAGATGAATGGCAGTTCGTTGTTCATTTTCACCATCTCTTTGGCAAAATCAACATTTCCTGAACCTGCAGCATGGAAAAGGGCTGTTTGTCCATATTTATCTTTTAACACTAAGTCTTCCGGTTCTTTCAATTGCATCAGTTTTTTCGCAAAAGTTGTGTGATTTCCTGCAACTGCAATGTGAAGTGCAATTTCACCCAATTCTGCTATGGGAGTTTGAATCGCGTCAGGATACTTTTGAAGCATGGACTTAGCAGCTGGCCAATCACCTATCAAAGTAGCCTTAAGGAGGTAAACGCGCTCATCGAGTGGGGTTATTTCTTTTCCTAAAACATTTTGAAACATAAAGGTTATTAGGGAATCTTCTAAATATAGACATTCGAACTCATCGAAAAACTCGTTCAAGTACTTACTTTCATAAGTTTCAATTGAGCTTTGCTCCTTTTCAGCTATTTGCAGTGATACTTGCTGCGATGTCGTTCCACTTACACCAATTTCTTGAGGCATATCAAGTATTGGCGTCTCTGCCTCTAACCTAGTTTTTCCAGGCACGTCAGAGCTTGGCTCCCCTGTGTCCATACTAATTTCCTAAGGTACGTGCGAGCTTGACCCTTGTATTTTGAATGCATGCCATTCAGTCAAATCCGGTAAAAAAGAGGATAAAGTGGGCTGAATTTTAACAAAAAACAGCCATAGAGCCTGAAGACTTTCATCTCCCGCACTAACCTCTCCTGAAGGTGGCCTTTGAGTATGACTCCTTTGTGGAAATTTCTCGAACTCCTGCCTTTTGTCTTCTCTAACGGGCATGTTGACATCGCTATCTTCCATTTCTGTCTTGTTTGTTGTGATAGATGAAGAATGAATAAACACATGATTAAAAACATAAGATACTTAATTAGGTAAATAGATAAAAGAAAACAGTAAAAAGAATTCTCTATCTTTAAATATTTTAAATTCATGGATAACCATTACCACTAGTGCAGTTGTGTTCAACTACCAAAGTCGGGTAAATGTAATTTTGTGTACAAATTAAATCACAGAAGTAGTTTCAATAATTAGATCATTATGTGATAATTTGAGAAAATCTATTTAACATTAAAAAGAGGATAATATCTATATAATAAGAGGAGAAGGTTACATCTGAAAAATATACTATATAAAAGACAAAATTAAATAAATCCCTGAAACATTAGCCAAATAATTAAGCTTAGTGGGCTCAAATAGATCCTCTAAGATTCTTAATATCAAAGAGTGATTTATTTTCTTGAGAAGACTCAATTTTGTGAAATAGTAGTTCTCTCTCATTTTAATTCAAACACAACAACTTAAATTTCCTCAAACATAAAAAGGAAAACAAACATTCAGGAAGACATTAACAGTTAAAATATGATTGCTTTATCAACAAATATATATGAAAGGCCTGTTACCATCCATTCCATGGTGGTTTTCATGCGCCTAAAGTTAAGTCCATGCAGTTTGACAATCTCTATTGCAATGAAGTCATGATTTCCGCGAGTGGAATCTCATAAATTATCATACCTGCTTAACAAAATGAATCAAAAGAAGGAAAATAACATGTTTTCATTTTTTGAGGCCAATCATCTATCAAAATGGCTCTGTACCAAATACTTTGTATAATAATTCACAGGCCACTTCAAAAGTTCGTTGTAATTCGAAAGATCTCATGACCTAAAAGATGTGCAGTTTATTTTAAGATTATGCAAGATTAATTTAATAGAAACAAGTTTTGGGAATTAATTTAGTAGTCCTTTTTTCAGATTTTCAGTCTACTTTTACAGAATGGAAAGAGAGTTGGGATTTGCTATCCTTTAGATTGTGGATTTTCTGAATTTCCTGAATTTCCTGTTAATGGAAATTCTAAAAATGCTTACTACTATTCCCTAAAGATACCTTCTTTTTATAGATAAGTTAATCTTTAAAATGTCAAAATACTATCACTAATTTTTCAACTTTAGTTATTACTTCGTTCTGCACTGATTCTCAAAATCGGAATGTTTTGCTTTTTGCTTAATGCACAAACTAAACCGAATCGTATACCGAAGGAGGGCCAACAGATTATAGTAATAGCAACAATTTTAGAACCGACCATACAGGGAATTTTCTTGCCTTGGGTAGTTAGGGAGTTAATGTTTTGTACATGATCTCTTCCCAAAATAAATCAGGTCTAATATGTCACTTTATAACCAGCTAAGGCTAGTGAATTTTTAGGAGCATTAAAGAAGCCTTAGCTTATGAAATGTCCGAATTAGTACTTGGGTTGTTGAAGAGTTAATTATCGTTTCGGGGTCAAATCTTTGCATAGCACATGATCTTGTTTTGGGAATTTATTATTCTGATTTGACATGTCATTTTATAACCCGCTCATGTAGCATTCAAATTGAAAGTCTTGTTAGGCTGTTAAGTTATAAAAAAAGAAAGTTTGTAAGGAAGGAGAAAGACTGAACAATATTTGACTTTTTTTGAGAATATATAATGTATTATGTTCTTTCGAGTGGAATATTATCTTCAAACATATATATAGTAAACTTTCATCATTCATAAAATATTATAAAATATAAAAGAATATTTATAGAGTATTGGACAATTTTTAGTTTTTTTCCCCATCTATACATGAGTTATAAATCAATTAAATTATTTAGTATCTAGGCTTATTTGAAAAAAATAAAAAAGAAGACCAAAAAAACAATGTGGCACACATGCCTAACAAAATGCAAACGAGTGAGACTTTTTTTATAAATACTAAAAGGATTTTTCTCTAAAAGGGAAATTACTTTACAATGATTCTTTTCTGTTCTGCCATTTCCTTGGCGCGAT
>CM052348.1:1780486-1884269 GCA_028551395.1 Casuarina glauca
ACTAATATAAGTTAGCACAATTACTTGATCCTTAATAAGTTAAAAACTATGTCAAATCTTCTTAACCTTCACTCCAATAATAAAATCTATAGATGGTATTTTGGTGCTCTTTTCTTTCTGTTTTACTAATTATATATTATTAGATTATCTTATACATTTTATTAATTAATATGGAGAAAATTCCTAATAAAGCTTGTTAAAGGGTGCTTTGGAAGATGGAGTGGAAATATATTTTGCTGCATTTGACTTAAAAAAAAGAAAGATAAAACAATCGAATCTTGGTTGAAAAAGCGGTTTGTTCCACATGTTTGGCATTTCAAAAAATGTCAAATCTTCAATAAAGTAAGAAAAAGATTATATAGAATTCTTTTGATTGTAAGATGAAAGACGTGCAATATAAGTTAAGTGATTTCGTTCATTTATGGTTACAGCCAATACCGACGGATCCATAGGTTTTAGCACGATAGACCAACAGAAAAACATAAGGAAGATGTCGGTGCTTCTCTGGAAGCCAACAAGAGAGACAGCGATACGGAAGGATGACGGGACCTTTGTTTAAAAAGGGACACTTGCTGTTAGTCTTAGGGGTGGGATACGCCGTTAGATTGGATCTGGTTACCTAAATTTATTGGTCCAGTTCTCTCAACATTGGTCCAGATTTTTGATAAAACTAGTGAGGGTAGTTGCCTCTTGTGCTTATCTATTAAATAGACGTGACACCCATATGCATTTTTTTTCTATGGCGTCTATTTAATTCCAAGTACCGTGCATTTAAAGTGGGTCTAGAAGGGGTGTACCCCTTGGCCTACTAGCAAAAGCACCAAACGCTCCTAGCCTGTCCATTCATAGGTCTGGGTTCGAGAGACTCTTTCCTTTTTCGTACATGTGAATTGTGATAATAAATAATTTTTTTGTTTTACAAAAAAGTGGGTCTAGAACGGACTAGAAAACAAAGAAAAAAAAATATAAATAAAGAAAATTTATAGATAGTATTTGGTTTTCTTTTCTTTTCGTTTAAGTTGATTAGATATTATTAGATTACCTTATACATTTTATTAATTAATATGAAAAGAATTCTTAATAAAGCTTGTTAAAAGGGCTCACGAAGATGCAGTGGAAAGATATTTTGCTGCATTTGACTTAAAGTAAAATAAAACAAAACAATTGAGTCCTGTTGAGAATAGCCGTTTGTTCCACATGTTTAGCATTTTAGAAAAATGCCAAATCATCATTAAAAGGAAGATTAAAAGATGTCCAAAGGTCTAGAGGGAAAAAGCAAAGGGGTAAACGTCAGTTGCTCTCAAACCAATCGTCACCAAATGAAACGTGTGAAAGTGCCAGCTAAAGCAAGAAGACTTCCGACCAAGCCAAATAATGAGTCACTTAAAGCCGCAAAAGTAACAAATATATGCAGCCAAATTCTACCATACAAGAAAAGGTAAAACTTAGTCACACTGATTAAAAATATGTTGACATTCTATTTGTACTTATTTTTAAATTATTACTTAACTTATTCTAACCATAATTTTATGAAATGGGAGATCTTTTATTGTCTATTCATCTTAAGATTGATGGGAAGAAAGTAATTGACTTTTTACGAGTAAACAAGTGCACTTAAAATGGGTTAAATGCCTGAAGAGGGATTCTAACGTTGATTCCACTATTTCAACTCTACAAAAGGTGATTTGTTAACCTTTTATAATCTTTTCATTTGTTGATCTCCCGATGCCCCATGCAACCATAGAAATGGAAAAGAAACATTTGTGTACTTAAAACCAAGAAAATAAAGTAAACAAAACAAAGACATAAAAGAAAGGCAAAGGCACATAGGAGTACACTCCATTTCCTATATGAGTTGATCACATTGGATGGAAAGGATAAAACCGTTTTACACTCTCCAAGACCAATTGGGTCCCCAAGATAGACTAGGGACAATGAGGGTTAAGATTTGCACATTATTATTTCAGATTATACCTTGATTATTGTTGCAAGTAGAGAAAACTAGTGAAAGATGATGAAAGATCAATGAAAAGTACATGAAATAATAATTACCATACTTAGTCAATTGAAATAAAGAAACATTGCATTAGGGATAGCATAACCCAACTAGTACGTGCCCTCCAAGAGAGAAAAGAGAAAATGAAAAGTCCATTTTACAATGGGAGTAACCAACCCCGCATAAGTTCTCAAAAGAGAATCGTAGACAGGGAGAACCATTGTTAACTATTCTGGTCTAGGAAGGACTATGGAAAATAATTTGGGTTGGAATCAAATGAACTATCATTGGTTGCAAATGATGAATCAGCAACGTTTCTTGGAGAAAATACACTAGTAGCCAATTTTTTACCAACTACAACATATTTCAATTTTAAAAGCTTGGTTATTTTAGCATTTGCATATTAAATGTAATCACATTATTATCCTTTACAAATTTAATTTTAATATTCATATCAATTCTCACATCTTGTTACAGAAAGATTTCTTTAGATGATTAACTAGACAGTTGGTGTTTAGGTTCACCCGCGCTTTTCATCTCTAAAGTAAGAACTGTACTTGTACATAGTGCAATGTGGTTTTTAGTATGTCAAACTAAAATAATGTGGATTCTAATTATAATAAACACTTTTATGGATCTCCCAATTACTTTGTTTACTATGCTACATTATTATGTATTTCAATCAAAATACAAGTTCAAATTATTTTTTTTCGGGCACATAAACAAGTGCTTTTCTAAGAAATGGAATATGCCAATCCCAATAGTTGATTAATAGAAAAGGAAGTACTTGAAAATACATCAAGACTTTGAATCATTGCTTCTAGAAGTTGGCACTTTTGTTAGGCTTTTTTTCAAGTGAATAATAGTTGTTTTTACTTGATTCTCTTATCTCGTGAGCTGGCACTTTTTTCAAGCTTTTGTTCTCATGACGTGAAGCAAAGAACAAAGCATTTTGTAGAAAGAGTAACAAAAGATAAAAGATAGATATCAGGTGGCACGCTCAGCACCTCCCTTAGAAGTTGTGTCACTAGAATTAAACGATGTTGACTTTTTAGAATTTTTTTCAGTATACTAGAAACAATTTGACTAATTTTGTTTTTCCTTACTCCTTTCCAACTGTGGTCACCAATCATTGTTATTTTACCTTATTTCGAAGTAAAGGTAGGGCTAGAAATGTTTGGTTTTCGTGGTGTTGTATACTTTTAGTACAAGCCCACATCGAAGATATAAAGACGTGATTTTTCATTGAAAGCAGAAAGGGTGGTTTGGGGGGTGCAAATTTTCTCCGGGCATCAACATTGACATTAAAGCATTAGACCAGACTTAAAGATGCAGCCATGCCTACAAAAGCCATACGCATTAGGGACCTCAGTATCAAAACCTCAAACCTTCATAAGAGATCCCATGGCCATTCTCCAGTACGCAGAGCTACTTGTAGCATTTGTCTGCTTCCTTTTAATTTTCCACTGGAGATGGAACAAACAGCAAATCATCATAAACTGGCCTTTCGTGGGAATGCTTCCCCGCCTCATTCAGAATGCACAGCACGTCCACGAGGGAACAACCTCGCTTCTAAAACGTTGTGGGGGCACTTTCGTGTTTAAGGGCCCTTGGTTTACTGGCATGCATTTTGTACTCACCAGCGACTCAGCGAATATCGATCACATTGTGAGCAGAAACTTTTCCAACTACGAAAAAGGGACCAAGTTCCGTGAGATTGTTGACGTTTTCGGAGAGGGGGTTCTCGCTGCTGACTCTGATTGGTGGAGATTTCAGAGGAAGCTGGTTCAGTCATTGCTTAGAGACAAAAATTTCCAGCTGTTCTCCGAGAAAGTCTCACGAGGAAAGGTGAAAACCGGCCTCATTCCGGTTCTTGATCATGCCGTATCTATGAGAGTTGAAGTGGACCTTCAAGATGTTTTTCGCCGCTACACCTTCGATAACGCTTGCTTGTTGGTTTTAGGTTTTGATCCAAATAGCCTCTCCATCGAATTTCCTGAAGTTGAATATTCAAATGCGTTTGATCAAATCCACCAATACCGTTACATCCTTCCAGAAAGTTATTGGAAGTTGCAGAGATGGCTTCAGATTGGAGAGGAGAAGAGGCTGAGCAATGCTCGGAAGATTTTTGATCGATTCATATGCCAATGCATCTCATCCAAGCGTGGAAAGCTGAGCCAGAGCAGAACCCAAAAAATGAAGGAAGAAAATTTTCGACTTACTAACAACTTTTATGAGGCAAGAAGCCAGCTCAGAAATGGACAATTTCACAAAATCTAACCGCTACTTGAGAGACTTCGCGTTTACTCTGATCTCTGCAGGCAGGGACACCATGGCTGCAGGCTTAACCTGGTTCTTTTGGCTCATTGCAACACACCCATTGGCGGAGGCCAAGATTCTGAAAGAGATCAAAGAACATATGCTGGTTAACAACGAGATGAAGTGGGATGGCGATGAGCTAAGTAAGCTAGTTTATCTCCACGGAGCCATATGTGAGTCCTTGCGGCTTTTCCCACCTGTGCCATTCCAACACAAAAGCGTAGTTCAATCTGATATTCTTCCCAGCGGCCATCAAATAAGTGCAGGCGAGATGATGTTGTACTCTCTATACACAAAGGGGAGGATGGAAAGCATTTGGGGCGAAGATTGCTTAGAGTTCAAGCCAGAGAGGTGGATATCGGGGGGAAGAATTATGAACGTTCCATCTTACAAGTTCATAGCGTTTAATGCAGGACCCCGAATTTGTCCAGGCAAGAATATTAGTTTCAAGGTGATGAAGATGGTTGCAGGTACTGTCAAATGGAATTATGAAGTTCGGGTTGTTGAAAAGCATCCTGTTTTGCCGAGTACCTCTATTATACTTCATATGAAGCACGGTTTGAAGGTTAAGATCAGCAGGAGATGCATCTGAGGAAGAAATCTACGTGCCCTAAAAATAAATGTTTGCAATACATTTCCTCATTTAATAACGCTTGCATGCTATGGATAGCTTTGTTTAGGCTCCAGAAAAGCTTCTCCCGTACTTAGAGCAATAATGGGTGCCATAAAAAGCTCCCTTCTATATGTGAAAATATTTGCTATGTTTAATAAAAAAATAAAGCTGGTTAGCGCAGTTCATTATTTGATCACACTTGGCAAGATAGGACGGTTTTACAGACAGCAAAATCATCCTTTTCTTTTGTTGCAACCCTTCCTATCGCTTTCTATCTTCTTTGACTGGTAATCTATAATGCATCTCCATAAACATAAAAACAAAAAAAATCATAAGAACTTTCATTTTTCTAAAGGAACGTTAGAAATAAGAGATTGCTGCAGCAGCAAATCTTGCAAAAAGATGCTTGAGCTCAAATAAGAAGAGACGACTGACAATGAGAGAAGTTCCAATGAAGTTGGAAACTATTCAGATTTACCAAAAAAGTCCTTACATTCACCAAAACCATGAAGAGCCTGGGAAGTTGCTACTCTGTCAACCCTTGGTATAGATGGTGACACAATCTCATCCGTAGATACCCATCTATTATCTTTTTTATCAGTATAGATAGAGTTTCTCTGCTAATATTGGTTAAGTTTGAAAGAATTAAGTGTTATTAGCATGCTTATTGAAAAAATAAATGACATATTTTCAGGATTGTGTCGTAAGTGCACTTTCTTTGTCTTTTATTCACATATAGTCTCGTGGGCATGACAGAAATGCTTTTGATCATTGGTGCCGGTCGCATTTCAACCTTGCTAATACTGCGTTTCTAAAATAGGCTGTTATGTTACTATTTAGGTCACGAAATGCATAGGGAAAGAGAACCAAAAAAAAGCGAGAGAGAGAGAGAAAGTAGGTTCATTGATGTCAATAAGTATTTGGATTAATTGAGAATAAGTGTTACTTGAAATTTTTTAGTTTCAAGTTCGACATTTGAGTATTTAAGCTAGTGTGTATGAAAAAAAAAAATTACTAATGAAAAATAAATAGAGAAAAAATTGGGCCACCAATGCCTAATGCACAAAAACACCAATGAAATGAAGAAATTGAAGAGGAAAACACAAATCAGAATTAAGGATTGAGGGTATGCTGTAGGAAAATAGGACAATATTGAAGTGTCTTTTAAACTCAATGTGATTAATATTTTGTTTTATAGTTAGCTGTCCCAAATATCATATCATTGCTTTTCCTTATTTTCCAAAAAAATCAAACTTTGTGTTCATTTTTGTATTATGCCTGCGGAAGTAAACATTCACTTCATCTTTATGAAAAAAAAAGCTAAAAAATGGCTTTTTTTTTTCACTAGATCTTAATAAATTTTATTAATAATAATAAGGTTGAATATAATAATCATATTTTAAATAAGTACAAAGGCCAAGATAAAAACCTAACCCTTAAGAGTTGTTAAATCTAAAAAATGAAATGGTATTTTGAAGAAGGTGATGTCATTTCCTAATCTACATTTTCCGGATTTGCTTCACTTCCGAGTGGATTCTAAACTTTCTTTAAGGCTTACAACTAGTTTTGCCTCATAACATTTGATCTTCAAATGTTATAAAAATATTACAAATTAAATTGATAATTGTATTTTATTAACATCTGGTCAATACAAAAGGAAATACTCCACGTGGTTGTTTGCATAATTTATTCCATTTACTCTTTTTGACATTGTTTATCCTAATCCTATACGTCATTGACAGCCAAGAAGGTGAAGTCATTTCATATTCTACTTTTTAGAGATTTGCTCTTACCCCATGTGGATTCTAGACTCTCTTTAATGCTTAGAACTAGCTTTCAGACATTGAATTGGCTTGACGATTCAGTCAATTTAGAAATTAAAATTCATACGTTTTTAAATATTAGGTGAAAACAAAAGGAAACACTCCATGTAGTTGTCTACGCAACTTATCTTCTCCCCCCTTTGTTTTTAACTAACTCAATTTTCGGGCTTTGCCTCACTTCCAACTGGATTTTGGAAAACTCGTTAATGCTTATAACTAGCTTTCAAACATTGTCTTTTTTTTTTTTTTTTAATGATTAAGTTAACCTTAAAATGTTATTGTCCTGTCAATTACAAAACATTCGAAAACAAAAATCCCAAAAAGTGCACGACACTTCTGCAAGTTCGGTATCAAAACATAGGATTAGTTGACCGCCGAACAGGCTCTGCTTCTCAACTGGTATCGGGTAAGAAAAATGTAATTGTTGGAAACATTCGATTAACAAGTATCCTGTTCCGTTCCATCCTTTCCAGCGTTGTGATCGTCCCCTACTTATCTTCGGGAGCGACATAGAGGAGCTTGGCTGTTTCGGATGCAAGCCTAGATGCAGGAAAGTCAAATTAATAATTGGAGCAAATAAGCATAGGTGAGCTCTCTTTTTTCTTGTCTGTAAGCAGTCGCTTTGGAGAAAATTCTTTGGATAAAACCTGTTCAGCTTAGTCCTAAGAACAAGCACTCAAATCTAATTGTTTCAGCATTAATTTTACAAATCTATTAGTAGATAATAAGCACATTAATGTTTTGGCGGAAAGACAAGATTATATTAATAAAATTTAGTATAAAAAATATAGGGAAATACTATAGCATTATAAAAATTATCAAAGTTCCAAAAAAATGAAGATTGAAAGCCTTCAAATCTTACTTAAAATGATATATTTTTTTTAGGTAAAATTTTATATTTTGAAACTAAAAAAAATCTCTCTTGTACAAATTTCCTTACTATGATAACAAGATTGATATATTAATGTTTTAAAATTTTCTTTAACCTATATATAATAAATGTAAGCTAAAAAAAGATATTTTAAGAAGTTTTGTAGTCAAATTTATTCATTTTGTTATTTTGATCATCTATTGCAGTTTTTATTTCATCCTTTTATATCATGTTAGATTCCATTTTGAGTGAAAATAATATTTCAAATCATCCATTTTCATGTACATTAGAAGTATACGATAATGTTCAACTATTCATTACACTAGAAGTTTAAGGAAAAAAATTATTCAATGGTATTTATATATAAAAGTGGTAGAAAAAAATTCTTCACAGTTCTTAGGATATTCTATAATAAACAAATCCTTTTCTTTTATGGGAAATTGTTGAAACTTTGTTATATTAGAGTTATAATTCAACCAATTCGACACATACTGGCTTATTATATCTTTTTTTCTTCTAAAAATTTAAGGACTCACAAGTCACAAATACTTTGCGAATTGTTACTCATGACATAATAATCTTTTAGAGTCCTTTAAGCTTTGACGCTCAACTTTAACGTCAAGTTGACATGGTCCCTTCAAACACGTCGGAAGCTCCTGCAAAGTTGCGAATTAAAAACTCCGTTTACCTTGACCGCTCAACATGCAACGGGTAGAATCCAAGAAGTGAGTGTTCTTATTTTGAATGTCATTTTATTAGCGGGCAATAAACATACCTCGATGGCATTTTCCTTCTTTCGCTTCAGGAATTTATCTGGCCGTTTGATTCTTTAGGTTTGTGGAAGAAAACTTACATAATGCGTTTATTTAAAGTACTTCCTTTTTCTTCTTTTTTCCTTCTTTTATTTTTAATTCGCAAGCATACACTAATATAACTTATCTCCAGAAGTTCGTTAAGAATTTGTGCATATCTGTTGTTGAATTTATATGCTGGATCCAAGTATAAGAAGCTTTAGGTGGGGTATTAGCTTCAGAAGTGGGTCATTATATTTTTACCCAAAATACGTCTTCTTAAGTCGAAACAAGATCGACCACCCATGTGATTGTTTGCATAATTTTGACGCTGTTTATATGTCCCACGAGGGCCATGAAGCACTGGAATTCAATATTCTATAAGATCTCAGTCCACGGACTTTTGTCCGACTTTCAAGTGCATTCTATATATATATTTACACTTACACAGCACGTTAACACACATACACATCTTTAAGGTGCTAAATTTAGGATTAAGAAATCTCAAACAAGTAAAGGTGCTAAATTTAGGATTAAGAAATCTCAAACAATTCTTGTTCACCATTGACTTAGATGGTTATTGACAAAGAAAGTTCTGCATTCTAGACTCTTTCAACTCTTAACAAACAGCTTTCAAACGTTACCTTGTTTGGTAATTAAGCTAATTTAAAATATCACTGCCCTGCATGCATTTGTCGGTAGTATTACAAAACAAAAATGTAAAGAAGAAAGGTACTTTTGGAGATGTCAATAGTTCCCTCCCTTTCTATTGATTGCATCATTTTTTTTTCGTTGTTTTCTAAGATTTCGAAAGCCAAGTAAACCCACCAAATCTAGCGAAGCCCATGTAAATCGACCAAATGTAGGGAAAACCAAGTAAACCCACCAAACCTAGCGAAAACCAAGTAAATATCGTTTTCTGAAACTCTCTTCTCATTTTTTTTTTTCCCGTGAAAATGAGTCCATCTCTCTTCTTCCTTCCTCTTTCTCTTGTCCTTCACATTCATTCCAGTCGAGTTGACAACCGGGAACCATTGCTGCTGCAACTGTCGGTGCCTAACCTTTAGGCAACTTCAAGCACCAACGTTTGAGCAGTCTCTTTCCTTTTATCATTACGTGTACGAAGAAGTTATTGGACCAAGTCATTTTATGTGTCTTTATGTGGCATTGTATTTGCTATGCTCAACAAACTCATACCTACTATCATTATGATGATTGTTATTATTATAATGATAAATATTGTATTAAATCACATTTAATCCCTTCTGCAAATCACAAGCAATTTCCAAATGCCACGACTCTGTAAAGTGATATCGTGGGATCTCTCTTAAATGGGAGATAATAGTGGGTATATCATGGAAAAAGACACCTAAAAGACGCCTAAAAGAGCCACATTTCGACCGCCGCGTCCTGAATTTTTGTCCACGATGATCCAGCTTGCAACACTCATTATCTTCGTCAATCAAAACGCATAAAAAAAAAAAAAGAAAAAAGAAAAAGGATGTCAACAAGCAACCACGGCTAAAGTCAGCTAGTTTTTTTGCTTCCTCCAGCAGTCTTGCCCAGGCCTTTCTCTCCTTGCACGGAGACACACTATTGCCACCCACCTAAGTCCCACTTGCTCCTTCTGAAGTTAGAAGAAGGGGGACTTACACATGATTCCAGACGTTTTGTGAAGCTTCATCATTACTTTGTATCTCAAAAGAACAGAGTTTTCCAAGCTGCTATCAGAAATTCCAAAATTTTCTGCCAGCCTGGGAATTGGAAACTCCGTTTACCTTCACTTCTCAACTTGAAACCGGAAGATTCCAAAGAGTCAGTGTTTCATGGTCAGTATTACTTTGTCAGCTAGCAATAATTAGACCTCGATGCTTCCTTTCTTTCTTCTCCGCAGAGTAATAAAGTATACTAAGAATTGTTAAAAATCTTGATCCCGAGAGGAAATGCTTAGTGTTTGAACACAATTGGACAACAAATAAATACATATTAAATATTTAGGACTAGAAATATTTACTATCTGAACGCAATTGGACTACAAATAATCAATTTAACATATTTAAAATTGGAGAATTCTTTGTACTCTCATTCCTCACCTTTCAGCCTAATTTATTATTCTATGGTATAATTATTTAGCAAATTACATTTTCTCCATCACATTGAAGTAACTGTTCAATAAGATAATTTATGCAGACAAAGCCGCTCATTAATGGAGATTAGCGTTCACATAGATGAAGAAAATGGTTTGCGTCCGAGAAAACCGTCACCAAAATTGGCATCTATAGATATGAAGCCTTTGATCTCAGCTTTGAGTAATTGCTCAAAAACGTTTTTGAAGTCTTTTTGGAATGGGCATAGTTAAAAGATTCCCTAAAACCATTTTTTGTTTGAAAAAATTTCAGACATCAAACAAATTCCTGACCATGTGCATGCGCCCCTCAAAAAGGCTGCCATGGAAGGTAACTGGAAAGCTGCTAAAGTCTATATTTGATAAATGTCGAATTGCAACTCGAGCTCCCATAACTACACTTAGAGAGAGCTAGAGAAAAACAAACCGCTTTTGCAGAAAAAGTAATAAAGTTGATGACTCCGACAGAGTTAGAAGAACTGAGAACTGCTGGAGGGTGCCCATCCACATTGCAGTTGCGTGGTGTAACAGAAATGTCAAGTCTTTTCTATTGAGATTGATATTTATGTTCTTTCAATTAAACGTGACTGCTTCTGATCGCATTGAGATTCTTACACACGCAATCTTGATAGATATGTACGGCATGTCTACATCGTAACATAAGTTCGGTTAGGTCTCAATTGAAAAACATAAAACGTTAAAGTACAATTTATAAAGAGAGAGATGTCTTCATTTAATATTTTAGGATTTTAAATTAGATATAATTTTTTTAATAAAATCTAGTATAATATCAAATTCCAAATTCTTCTTGAGCACTTCTATAAATTTAGATTAGTTAGGTTTAAATAAAAAGTAGTACCACAGTGTGAATGTCTAGCCTTATTTTTGTATTTATTCCTTTTTACGTTGGCTGGTTAGAACAATGTTTCCTCTTGTGTCTGAAAGGCCTATCTCTACAAAAAGTTTGATTTTTCATTGTTTAGTTGTGTTTGATTTTTAATTTTTGTTGTAAAACTATTTGTTTAGTTCCTACGGTAAATCAGTTATTTAACATTTAGATAAGCTTATATTTTCTTCATGAGGCTACAACGTGTTTTAAAAAAATTTACTTGTAATAGCTTAAATTATTTATGATCATGAGGCAATAAGGAATAACAGCTGAAGGGACACTAATTAATCTAAATTTGATAACCATCTAACCGTAAGCTTTTTCCCTTTAATCAATGTTTATAATGATAAAGAATAGAATAGACCAGCTTATGGGTTCAACCCTAAATGGTTAGAAGATAATTTTTTTTTTTAATTTTATGGTTATAACAGTGAGTGACATAATAGACCAACTTACGCTTTTCCTATGGGCAGGTATATCAATTCGGAGATGTTTAACAAAAGTTATTGTAAAAAAAGTTGCTACCATAAAGGGTTTGGAGGATTGGGCTTGATGCACATCACACCAGAAAGAAGGCAGCAATTGATAAACTTGTTTGATTCCCAAGTAACAACCACTTAGATCTTCTATCGGCTAGACGAATGATCTCAGAAAGATGTAAGAAGGGAATGTTTTAGAAGTTCAGATGAGGGGATTGCTAGCTTAAAGTTAGAGAAGAGCTTTTTAAGTTAGAAATGAACTCTCATAAGAGTATAGCATTCCTAAAAGCTATTCAAAGTTAAAGGAAGTTAGAGAAGAAGTCCAGTGAGCAAGATTAGTATGAAAGGAGAGATACCTAATATAATTTTATTTGCTAGAGTATCATAAAGGACAGAATTACCGCTATAGATAGAGCAACTATGTATAGTAACTAAATAGACCAACAATGTAGCCTATACTAACAATAACAAGAATCAATGAAACACTTATTCTTCAATTATAGGTTCACTAAATGCACATAAAGGGCAATATTGGATATGAATGAATTGTTATGATGAACTAAACAATGGAAGGAAGAGAAAAGTTAGATGAATAAAACTATGAAGAGCAAAAGTTTTATAGTAACTGTACTAAGTATATCTTTAAAGTTATAATCTACCATATTAGAATAAAATGAATATAGAAAGATTTAATGGTCAAAGTCAAAGAGTACAACCATTGCAGTCAAAATCAAAAAGGATATGAGAAATAGTATATCATCAAGTAGGGTAACAAATATTTGTAGAAGTTACAGAATTTTTTAAAGGCCATTCTTGAACTTAGGTAATGGACATCTATTTTGAACTATTTATAGTATAATCTAATGATATCCATAATCTTAATATTATCTTTATTATTTAGAAGCAAAGATAGGGCTAGAATTTTTTTTTGGTTGAAATGTAAGTTACATTAATAAAATGTGTTATACAAAAACATAGGATTATACCCCAGTATTACTACAATTTTCAAAAAACTAAGAGTAAGAGAAAATAAAGGTTGAAAGTCTTCAAATTTCACTCAAAATGACATTTTCTTGTTAGTGTTTGATATTGTGAAGTAAAGAAACTCTTTCTCGTATAATTTTTCTTACTTTAGCCAATAAGATTAGAATGTTAACTACTCGATTCTGACATTTTCTTCAATTCCGTTCAGCCCATAAGCAATAAATACAAGCTAAAAAATTAAATTTTTGGTTGTTGAGGAATTGTATGTCTTTTGTTACAACTCCATATCATCTATGGAACTATGTGCTTTTCTGTCGCAGTAATTGTGATAAAGATGTGTATCATATTAAATGTACGGGGGAAAGAAGGCATCATACTCAAAACCCAAAAGAAGTGGTAGGGGGGTGCAAATTTTCTTCGACCATTAGCATCGACATTAACATGGGGCGGTTGGGGTGCAAATTTTCTCCGGCCATCAACATCGACTTTAAAGCACTAGGGCAGACCAGAAGATGTAGCCATGCCAACAAAAGCCATGCGCTAGAAAAGTTTTGGTTATTGAGGAGTTGTGTGCTTTTTAATACCACTCCATATCATACGTAGAAATATGTGATTTTCCTTGGAAGTAATTGTAACTGCCATCGTCTCAGAATCATCATGCCCAAGCAAGTAGAAAAATTCCTAGAAAAACAATTATTTCTGATAAAGATGTGGACCATATTAAATGTACGAGGGAAAGAAGACTTCATAGTTGAAACCCACAAGAGGTGGTACTGGGTGCAAATTTTCTTCGACCATCAGCATCGACATTAACACGGGGTAGCAAATTTTCTCCGGGCATCGACATTAACAACAGGAGGCCGAAGGAAGGGGGCGGCGGGTGGGTGGGTGCTTGCATGCAACTTTTCTCCGAGCGTCAACATCGACATTAAAGCATCAGGCCAGACCTGAAGACGTAGCCATGCCTACAAAAGCCATGCGCTTTAGGGACCTTAGTTACAAAACCACAAACCTTCATATCAGATCCCATGGCCATACTTCAGTACGCAGACCTACTTGTAGCATCTGTCTGCTTCCTTTTTCTTTTCCGCTGGATAAGGAACTCTAAGAAAACGAAATCACTGAGTGTTCTGAGAAGGATAAATCTGGAGAGAGAAAAATCACTTTGCTTGCTTAACCTCTTAACTATACAAAGTGGAAAACAATATATCGGCCAAAAAGAGGGCAACGCCCACATGAGTCGGATCGGGTTAAGCCCGAACCCAATAATAATAAAAAAGGAATAGCCTAACCCACTAAACTACAAAATTAAATATTTTAACAACCCCCCTCAAGCTGGTGGTTTGTATACATCAAACACACCAAGCTTGTGAAGAAGATAATAATGTTGTCGACTACACAAAGCCTTAGTTAACAAATCTGCAGGTTGCTCATGGGTGCGAATACTCCGAGTCTGAATCAAGCCCCGTTGCTGTTTCTCACGAATGAAATGACAGTCAATCTCGATATGCTTGGTACGCTCATGAAAAATAGGATTATTCGCAATATGGATGGCTGCCTCATTATCACAGTATAAGGAGATGGGGCGTGGGACAAATACCCATAAATCACCAAGAAGGCCATGTAACCAAACAATTTCACAAGCAGCTGTAGCCATAGCTCGATATTCTGCTTCTGAAGAGGAGCGGGAAACTGTGGCTTGTTTCTTGGTCTTCCAAGAAATCAAAGAGCCCCCCAACTTGATACAAAAACCAGTAAGAGAGCGCTGAGACATGGGACAGACTGCCCAATCAGAGTCACAGAAACCAGTCAATTGAAAATCTTTGGTAGAAGACATGAGAAGGCCTAATCCGGGAGTGCCTTTCAAGTATTTAACAACTTTTAAGGCCATGTCCATGTGTGATGTTTTCGGATCATGCATAAATTGACTAAGGATTTGAACAGGATAATTGATGTCAGGCCGAGTATGAGTCAAATAAATCAATCGCCCAAGGAGTCGCTGATATGGACCCGGATCTGTCAAGGGAGGGTCATTAATAGGAATAGGTGCACTAGCATCATAATCCATTGAGGTGATCTTCAAATTTTGATCCATGGGAATCTTACAAGGACGAGTTCCAGAAAGTCCCACTTCAGAGATCAGTTCTAATGCATATTTGCGTTGACTAAGACAAATACCACTCTTTGAGCGAGCAATCTCAATTCCAAGGAAAAATTTTGCTTGTCCAAGATCCTTCATGTGAAATCTGGAACATAAATGAGATTTTACTTGAGCGATAGCCTCTTCACTATTCCTAGTAATCAGCATATCATCAACATAAATAAGAATAGCAACAACAGTAGACCCTTGTCGTAGAGTGAAAAGAGCATAATCGTGCCAGGATTGTTTAAAACCAGCTTCAAGAAGAGCACTGGTAAATTTAGAATACCATTGTCGAGAAGCCTGTTTAAGTCCATATATAGATTTAAGTAATCTACAGACCTTCGGTTGTCCAAGGGAAGAGGATTGAATTCCTGGTGGTAAGGACATATATACCTCTTCATGCAAATCACCATGAAGAAAAGCATTATGAACATCCATATGATGAATAGGCCAACAAAACATAGACGCCAAGGCCATGATACATCTAACAGTCACCATCTTGGCCACTGGAGAAAAAGTCTCCTCATAGTCGATCCCATATCGCTGAGTGAAACCCTTGGCAACTAGACGTGCCTTATATCTCTCAATAGAGCCATCGGCACGATATTTCACCTTGTAAACCCACTTACAACCAATTGGTTTACGACCTGGGGGCAAATCTACTAACTTCCATGTGTGGTTTGCATCTAATGCATGAAGTTCATTGTTCATAGCATCTACTCATCTAGGGTCTCGAACTGCCTCATGATAGTATTGTGGCTCTCTGATAGAAGAAACAGATGCAATAAAGGCACGATGTGTGGGAGAAAAATTGTCAAGAGTCACATATTGTGAAATAGGGTATAGGATGTCTCGAGGACCCATTGAGGAAGTTATATGATTGCATTGATAATCTTGGGTCCAAATGGGAGGCTTGGATGTACGTTGAGAACGCCGAGCATGGGAATCAATGGTGGTTGGCCCTATCTCAAGGGATGAATCCACAGTGGGTGGATCCACAATGGGTGGATCTGGAGCGGGTGGATCCGCTGCGGGTGGATTCGCTGCGGGTGGATCCGCTGCGGGTGGATCTGCTGCGGGTGGATCCGTTGCAGGTGGATCCGTAGCGGGTGGAATAACGGAGGAGGCAGAATTGGTAGGAAGGATGGGATCAGGGTTCAACGGAACAAATGATTGGTCTTCATTGAGTGATGATACTGCAGGAGTGGTCTGAGATTGAGTAAATGGAAAAACTGACTCATGAAAAACAACATCTCGAATAGTGGAAAAAGTACGGGTGGCAAGATCAAGAACACGATATCCCTTCTGGGATGGAGGATAGCCCATGAAAACACATGGTCTAGCACGAGGGGCAAATTTGTCCCCTCGCGGAATGACAGTGACATAACATAAACACCCAAAAATTCGGAGATGTGACGTGCATGGAGATTTACCAAAAAGAATTTCAAATGGAGTTTTTCCATCTAAAACTGGTGTAGGAAGTCGATTAATAATGTGGGTGGCAGTTAAGACACACTCACCCCAATAACGATCAGGAACATTGGCTTGAAAACGTAAGGCTCGAGCTACATCAAGAATATGTCGATGTTTGCGCTCAACTACACCATTCTGTTGTGGAGTATGAGTGCAGGAACTCTCGTGGTGAACACCACGAAGCTTGAGGAAAGAGGTACACTCATGACTAAAAAACTCAGAGCCATTGTCAGAGCGCAACTTACGAATATGAGTGCGAAATTGAGTTTCAACCATAGAGAAAAAAGAGCGTAAGAAGGGCAATGCTTGACTTTTATGCCTCATGAGATACACCCAAGTCCCACGTGAAAAATCATCGACAATGGTCAAAAAATACCGTGAGCCATCATGATTAGGGTTCCGATGCGGACCCCAAATGTCAACATGTATCAACTCAAAGATAGAGGTTGTAGCAGATGTACGAGATGGAAAAGGAAGTCGAGTTTGTTTTGCCAAAGGACATATAGGACAAAAAACTTCAGGGGATGCATAGGAAGAAGAGTGGCCAAAACGACAATGCCATAATGTTTGTCTATTACTTAAAACATTGTGTTTAAACATAGTATTTTGACAAACATTGGCTCTCTTAGGACCAGTACATTCAAGAGTCTTGATAATAGTGGAATAGACATCTGATGTGGTTGCCGTTGGAGACACTAAGTGATACAAGCGACGGTCAGCCCTGCCCAGCCCCAGTACTGTCCCAGTCAAATGGTCCTGGAGGATACAAAAATGTGGGTAAAAGGTGATTTGACAAGAACTATCAGAGGTAAACTTGGCAACAGATAAAAGTTTACATTTGAAAGAGGGAATATATAAGACGTCATAAAGAATGACAGAAGGAGAAATACGAACGGTTCCAATGTGAGTGACAGCCACACTACTATTATTAGGCAGTTTGACCCAGAGGGGGTTTGATGCATATGATCGAATGTTCTCCATACATGTGAGATCACAGGTAATGTGATCACTTGCCCCCGAGTCGATAAGCCAATCAGATAAAGATGAATTTTGCAAAGAAGAAACAGTACCTGCAAAGCTTGCCATGGGTTCTGTAGGTCCAAAGCGGTTCAGAAGCTGAACCACCTGCTGATACTGCTCAGATGTGAGACTCTGGCCAAGAGGGTTAGCAGTTGGTGACTGAACTGCATTACCCATAGGAGGTTGAATCGCTGGCTGATACTGTCCAGAGGTGAGAGTCTGGTTAGGAAGGCTAGGAATTGGTGCCGGAACGACACTAGTCACAGGAGTGGGAGGCTGATCCCAGGAGTCAGCACATACTGCATGCGCTGATCGAGTACTTCCTCCTGTCTTCCTCTGATTCTTGGACTTGTTAGGATAACCAACCAACTGAAAGCATCTATCCTTAGTGTGTCCTGATCGACGACAATGCTCACAAAAGAACCTTGATCCTCCTTGTCCAGAACTTCCTATAATAGCAGAGGAATGATCTTTCTGATTGTTCCCAAACCCCCCTCGAAAAGACGCAGGGGATTGGACAGCAAATGCAGTCAGGTCTGTTCTTCCATTATCAACTTGTAATTTACGTTGATGTTCCTCATCAGAAACCATCAGGAAAACCTCATCAAGTGGGGGAGTAGGGCTTCGAGAATTAATGTTGCTTCGCACTGTAGCATATATGGGTTGAAGACCAAGTAGAAAACGGATAACACGGCCAGACTCCCTTTCTGTTGCCAATAAGGTCGGAAAATCACATGTGCAGCATTTGCATTTCATTGTTGGTAGACACTTATCTAGTTCGGCCCATATATCAGAAAGACGAGCAAAATATTTTGCCACTGACTCATTTGGTAGTTGTTTCACTTCTGCAAGTTGTTGTTCTAAATCATATCACCGTGTTCCGGTGATCTTTGAATACCGAGTTTCCAACATTTTCCAAGCCTTTGAATCAGTGTTACAAAGAGAAATAGCATTCCCTATTTCTGCCGAAACAGAATTCATTAACCAAGACAAAACCACTAGGTTGCATTTGTCCCAATGACTACTCCTCACAGGATCATTATCGGGTCTAGGTAATTTACCATTCACCAAGTCCAATTTGTCTCGAGAACCAAGGGCAATTATCATTTTCCTTTTCCATGGTGGATAATCTGCTGATCCAGTCAGCAATTGAGGCACCAAAATGGTAGTAGATACATCCCCAGGACCTAAAACAAGCGGATCCGTGGCCTCTAAGGTGGTTGGGTTTTTGGGAGAAGTAGTGTTTTTGCAGTCCATAACACCAGATTCGCCAAAAAAGGATTGAAGTTGCCGGATTGAGGATGTAAATTGTCAAAAAAGGAAGAGAGAATTCGCCGGAGAGTGTTTCGCCGGAAGAAGGAGGCTGAAACGGTGGTAGCGGCGAGGAGAAACGGGTCCACACCGAAATTGCGTGACTCGGAACACACTTGCGCGGGTAGGGATCCGACTTATCGAGCCCGACTCGCGGCGCTGGATAATTGAGGACAAAATAGTAATTTCGTCCCTATATTAAGTGAAATGGTGCGTGTGGTCAAAACGCACCGTCAGGTGGCAGAAGTGTAATTTCAGTGAACTTAAGTGAAACGGTGCGTGGAGAAGGTCAAAAATGCACCGTCAATGGCAAAAAAGCAAATTTGCCTCACTTAAGTGAAACGGGGCGTGTAGAGACAAAAAAAAAAAGCACCGTCAAGGGCAAAACAGTAATTCACTAGGAGTGATTAATAAAACGGTGCGGATAAGCTGGAGTAGATGAAGGGCATAAAAGTAAATTCAGACCCTAAAATATCTCCAGGGACAGACCGAAACGCAGCGTTTTAAACAAGTTTTGAAAAAGCAATATCCGAAAAGACGGATCAAAAGCAACGGAAGATGATGAACAAGAAGAACAAAGGAGAAACCTAACAATCCAGATCTAAAAGGAGAAAAATGTAAATCGGAGATCTGAAGAGTAGAGTGAACGAAAATGAGAAATAGTATCGTGATACAGATTCTTTTCTCAGCAGATTTGAAGCAAGAAAGCGAGTATTTCTGAAAAAATTTTAAGAACCGAACGAAAGAAAAAAAAGAGAACTTCGAGGCACAGGAAAACTTACCAGATGAATTCAGAACCTCAGGGTGGCTCTCGATACCATCTAAGAAAACGAAATCACTGAGTGTTCTGAGAAGGACAAATCTGGAGAGAGAAAAATCACTTTGCTTGCTTAACCTCTTAACTGTACAAAGTGGAAAACAATATATCGGCCAAAAAGAGGGCAACGCCCACATGAGTCGGATCGGGTTAAGCCCGAACCCAATAATAATAAAAAAGGAATAGCCTAACCCACTAAACTACAAAATTAAATATTTTAACAGGAACAAACACCATGCCATCATAAACTGGCCTTTAGTGGGAATGCTTCCTGGACTTGTTGTACATAAACAGCATGTCCACGAGTATTTAACCAAGATTCTAAAACACTATGGGGGTACTTTCGTGTTTAAGGGCCCTTGGTTTAGTGGTATGCATTTTGTACTCACCAGCGACCCCGAGAATATCAATCACATTTTAAGCAGAAACTTCTCCAACTACGAAAAAGGGACCAAGTTCCGGGAGATTTTTGACGTTCTCGGAGATGGGTTTTTCAGTGCTGACTCTGATTGGTGGAGATTTCAGAGGAAGCTGATTCAGTCAATGCTTAATGACAAAAAATTTCAGCTCTTCTCCGAGAATGTCTCACGAGGAAAGGTGGAAAGCGGCCTCATTCCTGTTCTTGATCATGCCGCAGCTATGGGAGTTGAGGTGGATCTTCAAGATGTTTTTCATCGGTACACCTACGACAACGTTTGCTTGTTGGTTTTAGGTTTTGATCCAAATTGCCTCTCCATTGAATTTCATGAAGATGAATATTCAAAGGCGTTTGATCAAGTTGAAGAAAGTATCTTACACCGACACCTGTTTCCAGAAAGTTATTGGAAGTTGCAGCGATGGCTTCAAATTGGAGAGGAGAAGAAGCTAAGCAAGGCTTGGAAGATTTATGAACCATTCCTATACCAATGCATCTCATCCAAGCGTGGAAAGCTGAGCCAAAACAGAACGCAGAAAATGGAGGAAGAAAATTTCGACTTAGTAACCACTTTTATGAAGCAAAACGCCAGCACAGAAATAGAAAATTTCACGAACCCTAACAGCTACCTGAGAGACTTTGCGATTACCCTCCTTTCTGCAGGCAGGGACACCGTAGGTGCAGGCTTAACCTGGCTTCTTTGGCTCGTCGCAACGCACCCACTGGTGGAAGCCAAGATTCTCCAAGAGATAAAGGAGCAAGTGCTGGTTAACAACGAGATGAAGTGGGATAGCAATGCGGAAAGCAAGCTAGTTTATCTCCACGGAGCCATATGTGAGTCCTTGCGTCTTTTCCCACCTGTACCATTCGAACACAAAAGTGCAGTTCAATCTGATATTCTTCCCAGCGGCCATCGTATTCATCCAGGCGAGATGATGTTGTATTCCCTATACGCAATGGGGAGGATGGAAAGCATATGGGGCGAAGATTGCTTGGAGTTCAAACCAGAGAGATGGATCTCAGGGGGAAGAATTTTGCATGTTCCATCTTACAAGTTCATAGCCTTTAATGCAGGACCGAGGACTTGTATAGGCAAGAATATTAGTTTCAGTCTGATGAAGATGGTTGCAAGTACGATCATCTGGAATTACGAGGTTCGGGTTGTTGAAAAGCATCCCATTGTGCCGAGTATCTCGGTTATACTCCATATGAGACACGGTTTGAAGGTTAAGATCAGTAAGAGATGCATCTGAAGACGAAATTTACGTGCTACTGTAAATAATAAATGTTTGTAACGCATTTCCTTAGTTAATAGCGTTTGCATGCTATAGGTAGCTTTGTTGAAGTTCCTGAAAGACTTTTCCTGTAGTTAGAGCAATAATGGGTCCATAAAAAGCTCCCTTCTGTGTGTGAAAACTATTATCTATGTTTAATAAAAAAATAAAGCTGGTTGGTGCAGATGGTTGCTTGATCACATTTAGCAAGGTAAGATGGTTGTAAAAATAGCACAATCACCCTTTTCTTTTGTTGCCACCCTTCCGCTGTTTTGTATCTTCTTTTACTGTTAATTTATAATTCATCTTCATAAACATTAAAAAAAGCAAAAAAGAATGATATGAACTCTGGCTTTTCTAAATATAAAAATTCTTTTTGTTGTTTTGTTATCAAAAATGTTTGTTGTATTATAAGGACAAAATCATTCATTTAATATTTAAATAAAATTATCTTTTCTTGTTGAAACTAAAGAAGTGTTTCAAAGAATTTTTACCAACCATGACTCACATTAGTTATGATATTATAGAATCTTTCACTTTGATGTAATAACATCATAACTTGATTTGTCTTAGCTCACATTTAACCTCACCCTTTTTCACTAGTAATTTATTAAAAAGGTATTAGAATACTTAAAAGCCTAATCTAAAAGTTAGTTCAAGATTTGAAAAGACACTTCTTTTATTTAAGTTTTATCATAAAAAAATTGAATACTTAATGTGAGAATTTTTGTCCTATACAAATATCTTTGAGTGACATTGGACTTAAGGTATGAAATAGAATAAATTTAACATGAACTTTCATACTATGCCAAAAGACTTAAAAGTTTAACATAAAATTAGTTAAAGAGATGAAAGAGCAATTCTCTTGTTTAAAATTTGTTACAAGGAATCGCATATTAGATATAGGAATCCACATGTAAGGTTAGTGCTGATACTTGTTCTAATCAGGTTTAGGTTCAACCACTATGGGATGTGTAATTTCTCTATACTCTAAAAAGTAACCGCAAAAGAAAACTGAGAAAATGATTTTAGTTGATCTATGGTTGGTTGCTTGGTGGTAGTTGTATCTTTTGTCTCAATTAAAGATGTGCTTCTGCCAAAAAAGTAACATCGTGGCCGGTGTTAGTTGAGAGGACAACTAGCTGAGAGGACAAGCTTTTTTCTATGGTCATTCTAGTACATCTAGCTGAGCTTACAGGTTAGTTGATTAAAACAACGAACGTTTTGGTCAGAGTTAGGCCTCTTGGCAAGAGCAGAAGAGAGAGAGACAAATGTATCCGCAGTCCAAGTGACAGAGACACTTCGTAAATATTGTATCTTCTTTGATTTTTTTTTTTTAATGATTATGTAGTTAGATTGTTTTAAACAAGAATTCTCACCTAACTCTTGACAAGAACAGAAGTGTTAGACGCAAATGTATCCACAGTCCAAGTGGCAGATATTTTGTAATTGTTTAGCTACTTTGTTTTTTTTTTTTTTTATTTCTTTTATGATTACGTAGTTAGATTGTTTTAAACAATTATACTTTTGTAAAAATAAGCTTTATACCCTGTCCACCGTACAGCCATGAGAGTAAAGGTTATCACATTGTTGACGGAAATGACATCAAGTTATGACTGTGACCTTTATCTCTCTTTTTCATTGATGACTGCGCAAAACACTGCCCCGATGCCATGTACCGGCTTTGAAGCAAAAATTTAACAAAAAACTGGTACGGATAACTTATTTGTACAATTGAAATTTATCAAGAAATTGATATGATGAGAAATTTTCCTGGACACAAATGAAATCTAGAAGATGTTGAAGCTTTAAATTTTGGGCTACTGTATCAAGCCTCAAAAAATATACATGTCTAATTTTATTTTGGTTAAAGCAAGATCAAGAACTCAAGACTGTTTGCATAATTATTTTAATTTTTTTTTCAGTTGCTTGTTCTAATCTCAGATGTTACCTGACAGACAAAAAGTCCTGTAATTTGATTTTATACAAATTAATTACATATGTCTATCATTAGACATTGGCTTATGTTTGTAAGACAACAGTAAGTAGACAAAACACACGATTTAATATATGTTATAGGAAAAAACCAGAATGGGTTTAGTCATAAAAATTAGACATAATCCTGATTCCAACGAATTATTACTTTTTCATGGGATATTATGGTCATGTAAACCAAACACGTCTAAACGGTAATTAGACATGATGATTCATGCAACAAAGTTTGCATATAATCCTAGGCAAGCTTGTTGAATTTTGATTCAGTTGACAACATGAAAGGCTGAAATCCGTGTCGAAGAGTTGATTGCCAAACTTCTTCTACGTCAGAGATTGTGTTACCACACCGTTGTTGTTCCATCCTTCTAAGCAATGCAAAATCCCGGGCATGCGCCATGCATTCATCACTTTTCTGCAACCAATTCTGCCACATAATGAAAATTCCATCCGTTTTAAGCAAGAGGAAAACAGAAACAAATATGAACTTTAATTGGAATACAATACAATTGAGTTCAGTAAATAACATATAATACAAAGTTAAAGTTCCGAATTTTATTATTTTGCATGAGATTTAGAAGCTTTTGACTTCTTTCTCTTCGTAACTATAATAACTTTTACAATACTAAATTATGTTCTTATATTTGTTAATACAGGTTATGTTAATACATACAAATTTATGTACTTTAATTATGTTCTTATATTTCACAAACAATATAAAGTTCAGGTCCAGTGGTTAAAAATCAAAACTTTGGTCGATTCTCTATTTACGTCACAAGGTAAATTCTCAAGATGTGTTGGAGTCGCCATTGCTGGTGTGCTGTGGTCAGAACAGTCCTCGTGCAATTCTACAGGTGGGAATTGTGAGAAAGGAATAAAGAGCGTTCCTTTCTGGGCCTTCAACTGATCTTGCTCCCCCAGTCCATCTCCCACTAACTGAGTCTGCGAAAACCATAAGGAGTTGGACGTTTTTAAGATTTAAAATGGCTTTTCTCGAGTAGCCTAAAATATGCAGAACTTACAAAAAAGGAAGGAAGAGTTCCTAGACTTGCCTTTTGAGTATAAATTGTTGAAAAGATCAAAGTAGCTTCGGACTCGGAGGTGAACGACATTTTTAGAATATAAAACGCAATTAGAACCTCGTTATGAATTATTTTCTTAAACATATATGTATGGGAAAAAAAGAAGAGAATCCAACTCCTTACCTCCCCTTAGTTCATTTTTCTTTTCTTTTCTTTTAAAAAAAACCCTAAATGTTAAAGAAGTTCAAGTTCTATCAACTTATCAAGTCATACCAAAATCATTTAAAATGATTAGGACTGCTTCTTAGTTCTTTGGAATATTTTTATTTATAACTATGTAAATTTATTCATCTAAAAATGAGAAAATAAGTTTTTTGAAATATTTCATAACACTGTCTTATCCAATCAACTTGTTAAGCAAAAACACACTTATTTGCCTTAGAATATGATAGAGCATTGAATCGGCCAATATCAAATTACAATGAAGAACAACTATTGTTTTCTTTCTTCCTTCCTTATTGAGGACATGTAATATTGGATCCCTTTTAAGGGTTAAATTTACACCTTATCCTTTGTTTTATGTTTTATTAATAAAATATATTGGGATATTGTCATTTAAAAAAGAAAAAGAGAGAGAAAAAAAAAAAAGAACTGCTTTTTGCTTAGACTGCCACTTCGAAAATGCGGCCCAACATCGAGTTTGGACCTCATTGCATAACGCCAACTTAGAAAGAACGTACCTGGAGACCTCTTTCGCACAGGGTAACGGCCAGGGTATAAGCAACCTTGGTGACTTTGCCCCTGAGGACAACTTCGGTTGTTCGTTGAGGAACTATGTTTAGCACAACAGCCACTGCCAGGCTACTTCCATCCACCACCTTAACCTTTAGCTTGGGATTTCTCTCTACGTAAAGCTCACCATATCTATTAAGCTCTTCTCCCTCCACAATGAAGCCGGAACAGTGTGCGATAATGCAAGTATTTTACTTACGCGGAAGATGATGGAAACAAATGAAAGAATGTCTCGTAAACTCGTACAGGAACTGTTTCTCTGATAATGTTTACGTAACTTCAAAACTAAGGTAAAAACAAATCCTTTGTAGTTTATTATGTAAAGGCCATTGAACTTTCTCTTGCAAGTCAACAAGTACTTAGTTCAGTAGTGAATAGATGCTACTTATGATCTCTTGGTTTCAAGTTTGACACACTACAAGTGTGTGAGTTATTTAAAAAAAAAAAAAAAAGAAAGAGAGAGAAAAAACTGCATGGGTAAAGAACACACGAGTTATATGATATGTAACCGTAAAGCCACAAAACTGGAAAGATTAAGGAAGAGCCCAAGTAGAAGGAAAGAGAAACATTAATTAGATCATTGATGAATAAAATTGGAAGCTGAAAAGCAGAAATGCAAGGAACTAATAATTGCCCCGTTTAAGAGGCCAAGGATCAACACTTTAGCACCTCTTTTGTCTGCTTCCTGTACTTCGGTATGGTCCAACTTTGCAGTCTTAGTTTTCTGAAGGTGTGCCTCTCAGTGAGGAAAGTACGTCGATATCTCAAAGTTAGCATCATGGACCACAATCTCACAGGCCAAATCAACCACAGGTGCCGTTTTGATGCGTGAGCCCTCGAGGCCACGGAGGCAAACACAAGCCGTAGATGACAGACGGACTTGGCCATGGTTACATGCGAAAGGTGCACAATATCTGGTGATTCTGGTTCGCCTTTCAAGGAGGTTTGATACAGTTGTCAGCAGAACTGTCCATGGTACTGTAGATGTAGTCATAAAACGACATGAAAAGTGAATAATTGTACGAAATTGTGCATGATTTAGAGAGTGAAATCTGTGTGGCCATACAATTCGCCTTTATTTTCTTTGGTAATAATAACAAAAGCAACACTAACTTCTATCCACAAACTACTAAAATAGAAAAAAATTAAAACCCATATTTTAGATTTAAAAATTAGTTTAATCTGAGTTCACTTTACATAATTGATTACCACTATTCACAGTGACAAACTTCATTCAAAGTGGGGGCAGCTCTGGTAAAAACTGTGGTGAGCAATGGTATTGCAAAGAGTACATGGTATGCTATGTGTTCGGCAAAAGGATGGACAACAGCTGCCATAAAAAAAATTTCCTTGTAAATGATCAGTCCGGTAAGATTTTTTTTTCCTTAAAAAATTATTAAACGCTTTCCAAGAAAATTTTGTAAATAAAATGTGTCCATGAGAAACTATTGCTTTTACTCCGCTCATTCAAATCTCATTCACAGTTCTTACACAATTGTTCTTAACACTCATAGCAACTTCCTAATTAGGTTGTCTTCAATATCTAGATACTAGAGTCTTTCTTGACTAGTGACTACTAAACAAACCACTGCTCTTTGGTTGCCACTCTTACAAGATCTAACCCTTTTTTCTACCATTTACTCAATCCTTTGGGATTTCTTATAATCTTTCCTTTTTTAAACTAATATTAAAAAAAATCTTAACTAGATATCATTAGAAATCCTAATAAAATAATATTAAAATACCTATTAATATAGAGGAAAACAACTTTTAAAATATTTCTAAAATATACCTGAAATATATCTAGGCCTATTACTTTTAACTCTAAATCCTAACAATTACTAACCTTAAAGAAAAAAAAAATACCTTCCCCAAGTGGATTGTTATGGTTTACATGTCCCTTGGCAATCATAAAAGGAATTTAACATTATCCAAGTGGATTGTAAAGTCTTTCTCAATGCTTACAATCACCTTTCAGATTTATTCTTGAGATTAAAGTTTATCTAATCTTATTTTACAGAAAAGACAAAAAATGAGGGGAAAGAAAAAAGGAAAGGAAAGAACGAAATGAAGCGGATGATTGGTCATTCATTAAAATAGCAAGAAGTGACATTTTCAGGAATGAGTTAACTAGTATCCTCCTCGTTTGATCGTTTCCTTTGAAACGATCCTCCCCATACTTGTGTTAGTGAGAAAAAAATGTGATCCAAAAAGGAAAAACAAGAAATGCCACATGAAATGTTCTAAAATATAGAGGGTGATTGGTTGTTCATTATATGGCGTGCTTAAAAGCGTCGCCTATGGTTAGGTGCATGCGATAATATACTTTGAATGTATGTTAATGCTTAAATTAAAATCCATCCATTCCAGCAAAGTACAAAATGTCGATGCGATTGGTTGAACACTAGACACTGATTACTCTATTGACTATGTACTGGTATTATGTATAATTTGATAGACAAGGGCGGGTAGTCACTGTCTATTATTTCCTATCTCAATTTCTGGGATTTGCTCCTCTTTAATACTTACAATTAGCTTTCAGACGTTATCTCCATTTAATGATTGAGATCATCTTCAAATATCAGTGCATCGCAAGCATTATGATTTAATTATCGTGTCTCCTCGTCCTATCCATCGTTTCCTTCGAAACATCAACTGCTTGTTTAATGGAAGTAAAGAAATGATTCCATTTCTTTTTCAATTATTTTTTGGATCTTCCTTAGATAACATTTCCATCCTTAGAAAGAGGAACATGAAAGAAAAAAAAAATTCTAATTTAGCATTTGGATCAAATTCAAACCTCAATATTTTTTCTTCCATTGATTTAAATTCGAACATTAAGCTCATATTTGTATTATGTAATTGTCTGAGATCTGGAAGCTGGCTTGGGAAGTAAACCTGTATACTCCGTTTTAAGAACAAGCACTCACATGTAATTGTTTCAACACTAATTTTACGAATTTGTTCGCAGATAATATGCTTGCATTTATTCTATACAACTAGAAATTTAAGAAAAAAAATTATTCAAATGTGTTTATTGTAAAAGAAGCAGAAAATTGTCCCGGATTCTAAGGATATTCTATAACACCTAACTCTTTTTCTTTTTCAGAAAATTATTGAGTTGTTTTAATAGTATCTATAATTTTTATCGACTAGCTATGTGTTGGCCTATTATTTACCATATTTCTTCTGAAATTCAGAATTGTTAGTATCGTAATATAGTAGTAATAATAAAAGGATCACCTGGTGTGCTGCAAGATACAGAGGGATGTTTACTGGTTCTTTAAATAGCATGTTTAAGGTTGAAGGTTGAGGTAAGGAACATGGAGTCATTTTATTTTAACCTAAAATACATTTTTTTTACGTCCAAACAAGACTGAATGATCCATGTGCCAGTTTGCTCATTTTAAGGTTGTCCTATGTCATTTGTCCCTTGACAGCCTCGAAGATGCTGGAATTTAATCGATGGGTTTTGCTTCACGTTCTGTTTGCTACGACACTTCAATCATAGAATGCATGCAGGAGAGAAGAAGAGTAGAGGAAACAGAGTACAGCAACTTTCAGAATTCTATAAACGTCAAGCCAAGTTCAATAGTTCATCATTCCCTCTAATTTCTCCAATTCTCTGAAACAGATATTTATGTCCAAAAGCCCATAAGAGTTTCAAAGTTGTGGAGGCCTAACATAGAGGCTTGAAGTAGCAGAGACCAACGTTCTAAAAACATAGGCCCAGTTACAAGGCCTTAAGAAGTAGAAGCACATACTAGTGGTTTGGAGTAGAAGAGACCCAGAAAAAAAGGATGACGAAAATATCTACGATTACCCGCGGGCATTGGTAATAATAATCACCGATAATCAATTTATGATTATTCTTTTATTTTTGAGTTTTGCATGAATATGTTGTTTTGTTGGCTAATACAAACTAAGTAGGGTACCATTGGTTTGTATTATGACAAGGGAAGTGAACGTTGACCTCATCTTTAACAGAAAATGAGATGTGATAAAATATGTTAAGAATTGTTGAAAAGCTTGAGCGAGAGAGAAAACAAAAAGAGGTCACATGACATGTTGCAAAAATAGTCCGACATGAGCCTCACATTATCTAATATTATTTAGAGATCCGTTTTATAATAAAAAATATCTTTTACTTTTAGGTTTACTTTTGAATAAATTTATAGTTAAACACATTAATTCTTTGTTTGTATATAAATGTTCATGTAAGAAGTATTGCTACTAAGGAAGTGAACTAAAATTAAATTCTTCAATCAATTCTTAAATTATATTAACACTTTTATTTAGTGATTGTTCCTTTTAAATAAGGAAATGGAGAAATGGAAAAATTAACTAATTGCAAAAAGTTTCTATACATGCATAAATTATCAAAGCAATAACAAGTTATAAGGAGCAATGGAGGAAAAATTTCTACATATGAAGTGCACAGGTCAAAGGAGCAAAAAGTAGTGTCGACATTAAAGACCATGATGAAACACGTAGCATTCTAGATCCTTATCCATAATTCGGTTCAAATTTTTGGTATTATATAACAAAGTTCTGCATTGAAGAAAAAATTACCTAGGTCACTCGGCCTTGTTGCGAAAACCTACTGCACCAAGTCTTCGTTTAGAATTATCCATGTATTTGTCACTCCAATGATGCTGTTGCATGTAATCACGTGGGAAAGAGGACAACGTTTCATCACTCCGGGAATCTTTGTTGATCAACAATTGGCCGAGTGGAAAGGGCATAGTGAGCAATACGATTATTGAATCGAAAAGCTGAAACGTAGACTTAAGACTTCGTTGACAGCTCTCTGCGTGCTCCCATAAAAGCTGTTGTCCGTGAAACTAACGGTCTACTTCAAGTCATATCGCCATTACCATGTTTTCCACACCAACTCGTACAAAACTGAAGTTTTTGTTTGCTTTGGTACCAAAATGAATGACTAATAGTGAGAAGGAAAATGATCTTCCTATACTCAGCCTAATTTACAATGACCAATGGTCCGTTGTAACTTTTCTTTGCAACGAATTCCAAAGTTAATTCCTAGATATACGAGAACCTACCTCACATTTGAGTACGGGCGAGAAGTTACGGAATCTGTTCTAGTTGTAGATGGCTCAGCCTAAAAACGTGAACATAGACCTGTAACTGGCGTCCAAAATCACTGTGTCGCCGATTCAAGAGTCAAAAAGACGGTAATGCAAGTCAGAAAGGCAAACGACAAAGACTTCAAATCTTCATCAAAAGCAAGTTCACAAAACAGAATAATGATGTTAAAAAGAACACCCACCAACCTTGATAAACAAAAAGTAAGGGTAATCCACTGGGGAAAAGAAACGTCGCAATGATTCTACTAAACCTGCCAAAAAATTTATCGACAAAAACTATTTTAAGAAAGAAAACAATCATTCTCACAGATTCTGATATCTTAGTCTTTTAGCTTTCAATAAAGATAGAACAAATAAAGCAGAAAAAGGAAATGAGTGCGAGCAAACACTGCCGAACGGAGCGACAAGGCGTGGTAGGTAGGGACGATGGGAAGAATTTATGAAGCACCAAGAAAAAGAGTACTACGAAGCAATCAATAACTTAAACAAAACTCTGGCTTTATAAATTTATCAGACAAAGACTGCTGCGAATTTATGGATCGAGAAGGAAAAAAGTTAAAAACGTAGGAAGAAACGAGAAGGTGGTTGGTGATTTATTAAGGATCATGATTTATGGGCGTAGGATAGAATTAAAGACATAGACTAAATTTATTTTGACATTTGATGAATCTTAAAGCAAAATGAAACTTTTTTGGGTCAATGTAAGATGAAACAATTATGAATTTTTGCACACATACGTTTTAATATTTTTAACATTGTCAGAATGGACGACCAAGAAAGAGTTGAAACTTTTTGACTTCAACAGGATTCTAGAATCTCTTTAAATCATATGGCTAGCTGTCAGCCATTGTCTTTGTTGATAGTTAAGTTAATGCTAAAATATTATTGCCCAACAAACATTTGTTGATGACAACTATTAGAAAACTAAACGCTCAGATTGTTAGAGAGTGGGATCCAAAAATTAAATGCTTTGAATAACGTGTTGTAAAGCTTCTTTGTTGAATAAATTAGTTGTCAAGCTTCTTTGTGAAAGTACTGCATATTTATACTACTTGCTCATAGTAGTTACCATTGCTTCCAACTCTTTTATATTTTCTACACCTTGGGTTCCTTAGCTACGTGAGTTTATTTTCGTTTCCTATCACCTAATGTTGGGCTTTGAATTTTTTATACCTATGCATTTTCTTTCTATAATTGAACTTGTCATATACTTCTAAATGACAATAATTACAAAAACTAATATTTGATTAACGATTTGTTACCACTTCTTATCCTCTTTAAAAGCACTAAGGTGAATCTTAATGAGCAAAGAATTACAAAAATCTATCTTTACACATTCTTGCAAACATAGAATTTTCTGAGAACAAAGTGTGATCATCCACCTTTAAAAAATGACTAAGCCGATTACCTCTTCTGCAGCTGAAAGATTGTAGACAAACTTGGTAATTGCAAATCACTGCATATTTGGATTGATTGCTCTTGTTTAGCATCCTTGACCATTTATAAAGGAAAAAATGGTGGTTTTCAAAAACTTGTGATTCACATGACCAAGCCATGGCGAGGTCCTCTTCTGAAAAGAAAAATGGATCCAAATATTACAAGGATCCATTAGTCCAGCTATGGAAGGATGACTTAAACCCTAAGAAGAGTTTATATGGTGCTGAAAAAATTCTACAAATAGGCAGCTTGATCCAAAGTTGCTGTAAGCATGAATCTACGAAAATTTGTGACTTGTTGATATTAAGAAAGAAATATAAAAAAATTTAGTTCCCCTTATTTGTTATGGTTCTTTCAGAGAGAAAGGAATAAAGAGAATTAGTAGAGATGATGAAAGGGGAAAAGTTTTTTCTTGATTAATAAGGATAGAAAGATAAGATTTGATAGAAGTCGTTGGCATAGGTGGTATTAACTACAAAGACAGCTCACATCTCTTTGGTGGCATGCCATCCAAACGAGTTGAGGGTGACGTTGAGTGGTGAGGCCACCCGCCACTGGTAGAGTGGGGCGGCCATGGCCACCTTGAGGTGGATAGTGTTAGGGTTTGTTTAGCAAGTAGGGATATTTTTAGTAAGGTTTGGATGAGAGAGAAGAGAGGAGAGGTGATCGTCGTTCACGGTCAAATTCGTGAATGCATCGATTAGTGTCATTGAATTATGATATTCTTGCGGAGACCTTGCTTACATCGAGTAAAAATAGATATGAAAATAGGATCATATTTTTCCTTTTGATTTTTTTCCTATCTAAGCGAGTGTTTTTTTTTTTTTTTCTTTTAATAGGGAAGGAGACAAGGCTATTTTTATTGAAGGAGGCTTGAACCCAGATCACTAATGTGAAAATCTTCTCAAGTGCCATCAAGTTATGAGGGGCTTGTGCTCCTTCTGAGATTAGGTTAGTCTGTACTAGAAATATTTGAAATATACCCCTATGCTCCTGTCATACATACATATTCCTAACCTTTTGCAAAAGAAAAAGAAAAAGAAAACTTTTTAAAAACAAGTTGCGTGTTGTGAAAGCGTGAAGATAGATATGTAACTAGCGTCCCAAAGTCGATAACGCTAGTCAAAAAAGTAGACGATCAACACTTTAGGTCCTCATCAAAAGCGAGAGGGTGATCTGGTGCTACCTATCAAAAAAGACAAGATAAAAAGCCTCAGCGACTATCAAAGTTGTCCTTTTTAACGGGAAGGAATTGAAAATAAAATAACAGTTAATATTCCAACTCTGCTGATTCAAATAAGAAAACTTTATAAGGATAAGTTTCTTTGTTTAAAATATAAAATACTCATAAAAATATTATTTTAAATAAGATTTTCAAATTTTCAAATCTTTTCGTAATTTTTACAATTTTTGTAATATTGAATATGTCTTTATACTTTTATATATTATATTTTATTAATGTAAATTTATATTTTTATTAAATAAAAAAATAAAATAAAAGAAGTGGGCGCCACAACCCCGCAATCGACAATGCGTGGGTAGGTAGCAACGATGGGAAGGAACTATGAAGCACCAAGACAAAGAGTACTTCAAATCTATCCATATCTAAAACAAAAGCATAGCAAAAGAATCCTGCACGTGGAAAAAGTAAAACAAAATCAGCAATCAGTCACATAATTCAGATTAAGCAGCCCGAGCATTTGGCCGCTTTTCTCCTTTTATAAGAACTGCAGCGTTTGGCCAAGATGTTTTCGCTGTCAAAACGCTTCATTTCAATGGCCTAAACTATGCATGAGAGTACTCTAAGTAAACGCTTATAAATATAAGTAAATTCTTAAAACGAAAAAAGGCAAACAGGAACACGCAGGAAGATAGTTGTTTGCGCAAGAGGTCCAAAACTCAATTTGTAACGGCTAGAATTCATAAGGTTGCCTTAAGGGTAATTAGGTTAGATGCAGGAAAGTCACAAGAAAACCTGGAACAGAGAGATATACAGGAGCCAAGATTAGGTTAGATGCAGGGAAATCAAACTAGTGACAGTTGGTGCGCTTTCTTTTTCTCTTGTCCACATGTATTCACATGGACGAAACGCATAAAGGGATATATTTTATGGCTTCTTTTTTATTCCAACTTGCCCAATATTGCATTTTAAAATTCGGTCAAGAAAGACCCCAAAAACAAATTATGAGTGGGCAACTGTTGTCCCATCCAGCCATGGATGTGTGCATGTATAGGCATGATAGGATGGCTATATAAAGCAACAAACCTTGCCATCCCAAAAGGAAAGCAAATGACGATAACGAAACAAAGAAACCGAAAAGGCGTGCGGGAGCAGCAAGCAGCAGGAGGATAAGTGTTTGCTTCGGAGACTCCGGTATCACTTTGTAACCTCTACAATTCTGACGCTAAGTAGTCTGAAGCACCTATTATCAATCTGTATTGTTGTTGTTCTCATCATAGGTGTAACAATTTTTACTTTCTTATTATTATCCCTCTTTTACTTCAAATTTTGATTTATTGATTGCTGTACACATGTTATGATGTTATTATTGAAAACATTTTTCTAATTAGTTGAATTACCAAGTAACTTTATAGTGAAAATATTTCGTATTGGAGCACAATTAGATTACTAATAATTGTTATCCATAAATAAGATAATTTAAAATAAACAATTTTTGTACAACTTTTCTTTATCCTCCAACGTAATTGAGTATTATAAATGCAGAAATATGTATTAATTCATTTTTTCTGTCACAGCAAGTAATTGGGAAAAATGGAAGAGGACTATATCAGCATACTGGTAAAAGAAAGAAGGCAAGTTGAAGAGGCATTTCCACAAATGATTTATCCTCAAACGCCTTCTCCAAGGGAAGCTTACGCTGGCTATGCTGAGTGGAATGCATCCACATTATTAGGAGGACCATTCTCTAACATACCTCAAGAAACTCGGACGGGCGTAGAGGAATCATACACAGATATGCTTGGACATAATGGGTTTCATTCAAGGAAACCAAATTCAAGCGAAGATGACAAGAGTAATATAGTTAACGCCGAAAAAGATGCATCACCAGGGGAGATTCAGATAGACGTACTGGAACAAGGGTCAGGTGAAACTAATGACAATTACCTCCCAAACAAGTTATTTCAACTCTTTTGAAACATGAATGAATATGAAACTCAATAATATACTTTGTGCTTCAAATAATTTCAGCGCAAGAAGAAATTCCACGTAATAAGTGTGATCGGTTTCATTGGGCTGCCCTTAGAGGTATTTGGGAAGTTGCTGAACATATTCTTGAAGAATATCCAGTCGCCATTCGAGTTCCCATAACACTAGGGAAGGAAACAGCTCTCCACATTGCAGTTCAGAAAAAACATAACAGTCTTGTAGAAGAACTGTTGAAACATATGACTCCTGCAGACTTGGAATTGCAAAATGACAATGGAGAAACAGCCTTTTTGCTATGCTGCTAAATCAGGAACCAAGGATTTTGCTCAGAAGATGCTGAAAATTAATAGCACATTGCTAATGCTCCATACACGCGATGGCTTTCTACCAATCCACGTAGCGGTTATGTTCCGTCAAAATTCTATCGTGTCGTATCTTCTTTCGCAGACTCCTTTTAGTTACTTGATTCCTCCTGATCGCATCAACCTTTTTACTCTCACAATAGAGAATGAAATGTATGGTAAGTCCTACGTGTTATTAAGTGTGAATTTAAGACAATCTGTATATCGTTCTGTTACAATCTTTTGACAACTTAATGGAACCCCAATTGAGATTGAAATACATAATTGAAATTTCATAAGAATGTTGGTATTCTCTAATGTGACATCTTGACAAGGAGTTATCAGTAGATAGAAAACTTGGGATGAACTAACAATTCTGATATTGTAATATCATTCATTAGATAAGGATTTTCTATGGAATAAAACTAATTAGTTGCAATAAAACAGATCTAGGAATCAACATTCTGATGCAGGACAGAACATTAGCAACTGCAAAGGATACATCTGGCAAAACAGCGTTTGAACTTTTGGCCAAAAAACCTCCTGCAATCGGTCATACAAGTGATCTACCACTTTGGAAAAGATGTTTAAATTTCTGTAAGTCTTTCTCTAATCCAAATTGTCTTTTTGTATAAATGTGAATGTTTTTTAAATAGTTGGCACTACCTCGGACCAAACAGGCCCTAGGTTTGATGCACAACTCCCTCCCCAATTACCTATCCAAGAAAAAAAAAATTGTTGTTCAAATAATGTTATTAGATATGATCGTATCTTTAAATGATGTTCATGAACAAAGTACTCTAGTAATTCATAATGGGATAAATTATTGTTTTATTTTTGATGTCTCTATCAGTTGTTAAACTTGTAACAGTTTTTTTCTTTTAAGAGACATGCAAGAGAGTTACACATAACCTTTCCTTTTTCTTATTTATTATAAGGTAGCACTTCTTTTTTGCTTAATTGCTTGTTTATTTCTTTATTATACTTTTCTCCTTTGTTATGTAAGAATAGGTCAACCATGTTTGGAATTACAAAGCAAAAGCTCATCCCTAACTCCAAATGAATTAAGGAATCTAGTCCTCAACTCTAAATTTAAATATAGAATAAGCATTTGAAGAACAATTTTTTTTTTCTTGGATAGATAATGGGGGAGGGAGTTGTGTATCAAACCTAGGACCTGTTTGGTTTGAGGTAGTTTCCTATTTCAATAGTTTATCCTCACACTTTTAACCCACCTTCAGCAGTTTTGTAATATGGCTAATAAATTAGGGTTTTGTTATCAATTGATTATGCTAGATCATGCATAGAAAAACCATAAATCTTTACCAAATAATTTCTGAAGGTATTTTTTTTATTTATTTTACCTTAGGTTTCAGAGGGCTTTACGAAGCCCATTTAGAAAGAGAAGCTCGGAGATTAATTGACTTCCTCTGGACATGCATTCGAGAACTGCCAAAGACAGATTTTTTACGCTTCGTTGACCAACAACTCTATGCAATACGTGCTGCGGCAGGATTGGGCAATGTTGAATTTTTAAGTATTATTACTCGTGCTTCTCCTGATCTTATACTGAAAAGCAACGGAGATGGTAATAATTTAATTCACGTTGCTATCTTATATCGGCAAAAGGATGTCTTCAGTTTACTATGTGTGAGAGTCCCTCTGATGAACTTTGCGAGTTTCGCCAACGCCGAGGGAAACAATGCACTGCACCTTGCGGGAATCTTGGCTCCTCCCGATAAACTGAATATGCTATCAGGAGAAGCCCTTCAGATGCGAGAAGAGCTGTTGTGGTTCAAGGTATTTGTCAATATTATTCAAAATTCCTCTGGTTTAATTCATGAATAATGCTTACATTTTTAACCGTTTAATTACACCTTGATTATTGCAGGAGATTGAAAAAATTGCTCTACCTCCCTTAGCAAGAAAGAGGAATAAAATGGGCAAAGTGCCTCATGAAGTATTCACAGAAGAACATGAAAAATTAAGGGAAGCAGGTGAAGAATGGATGAAAAAAACAGCAAACAATTGTATGCTTGTGGCAACATTGATTGCCACCATTGTGTTTGCTGCTGCCTTCACAGTACCTGGTGGAAACAATCAAGAAAAAGGTACTCCAATCTTTTTGGAGAGTAATTGGTTCTTAGTATTCTTCTTATCAGATGTAATTTCACTGCTATCCTCTTCATCTTCGATCTTAATTTTCTTATCCATTCTTACTTCATCTTACACGGATGAGGATTTCCTCAAATTATTACCCAGAAAGATGCTGTTTGGACTCACTACACTCTTCTCTATAGTAGGGATGATGGTCGCCTTCATTACAATGTGCTTTTTAGAATATCACATCAAAACAATTTGGATTCCGACTGTTATAGTTGTCTTGGCTGGTGCCCCAATTCTTTTGTTTATTTGGCTAGAATGGGAATTTTGGCATGTTCTGGGCTACGCAGCATATGGATCTGAGGATCCTCTTGGACTACGTAAACATAGGCTTTTCTAGAACACATAAGGTGCGGACGCGACCCCAACCACTGATGGCCATGGAGTTGAGCAAATCAAGACCTCCAATCGCCCTCCATCTAAAATTACGTCGATGAAGATATTTCACCTGATTTTCAATAAGATTATTGTTGCTTGTGTGTCTTGTGTGAGAAATGAAATTTCACAATATCTTTTTCTTTGTAACCTTTCTATTGGGTTGACTAAAAAGTTTATGTACCAGTTCATTAGAAATTTCATTTCTCAAGTAATATATCTTCTTATGTGTTCGTAAGTGACCTTTTTATAGCTCTTTTTTTAAATAAAAAATGAATATGTAAATTTATTTATTGAAGAATAAAAAAAATGAAAGTTTTAGGGGTTTATCTAGCATTATAATTTATCTAAAATAAAATTGAGTTTAAATACCTCCAATTATGATAGAAGAAAACATTGTACGAAGTGGATTTAAAGTTTCTAAATAGAAATACTTTCTAAAGTACTACTTTTCTAATTGTAATCAATAAAACTATAACTCTCTTTTTCTTGTTAGATTTTTTTGTTTATTATTTCTAATTTCTATTTAAATCACTTAATATTGTCAACTTAAAATTTCTAGACATAATCTCTTTAGTTTAATTTTTTGCACAAGTAGAGAAAATAAAAAGAAATTTTAAACATTTTGGTTCAACTTGATTTCAATTTTCATTTTTCAATTGTTCTCAACTTCCTACCTTATACAAAGAAAATTAATAAAAATTGCGTGTTAAGAATCATTATCTCATGGTAATCATTCTAATAAAAACATACTTCTAAAAGTGATACTGTACTCATATATTACCCCATGGCACATTTTGTTGTCTAATTTAAAAAATTTAATTGGCATGATCTCACGTCAATCCAATCATTTGACTTGTTAGAAATAACATCAATAGTAATTCAATCATATATTTGATAAGGTCCGTTTATCATAGTACAAACGTGAAACCAGATCATACAAAAGCGCAAAATAAGTAATAAGTTCAAATGCCAATAAACATGTAGACGTACAACAGAAACGAGAGAAAACCAGATCATAAAAGGTGGCTCTGATGTTTGCTTTCTTGAGCGCCACCATATCATTTTAATTTTTCTCTAGTTTCAAATGCAACCTAAAGAGGAAAGAAAACCATTGAATTTCGATGGTGATTAAATTATATTTTTCGTAATAGAAAAATCACCAATAAGTTGGGATTAGGTGTTTACGCAACCAAGTTGTTATGCTAGTTTAGCATTTGATCAGACTTATAGCCCCTTACGTCCGTCCTTGTGATCATTATATGTCCATACTATTGTCTCCATGGATTCATACTTGGGCGCAAGGAAACAAAAACACTAACATTGCAAAAACCTAGAGACAATAAAAAGGAGGAACTTTAAGGAAAGCTTGCTCATAAACAATATTCAGATTTCACGTAAATTATTTAGCAATTGTTAAAACTCGAAATAGCAGTTGAAAAACTACCTATCAGCACTGAAACACAATGAACTAGAACAGAAAGAAAAGGTAGAACCTTCAGATCTCCATCCTTTACTGATAACAATACTCAAAGATCACCTGCTGGGACTGAAGACGAAGGTGTATCCGACTTGAAAATTTGGTAGCATTTTTTGTATACCAGGTTATGGAGAAGAAGAAACCCGAGGACGCAAACGATGATGACCTCGATCCATTCAGGACGTATGGTCCCAATTGTAAAGGTACTATGAATAAGATCGGAAATATAATCCAGAGAAAACCCAAAACAAAAAGGTTGTAGAGGAAGAACATAACTGCTTCTTGTCCATCTTCTCACAAGGGAACTGAGACCTCTGATCGTGGTTGAGGAACCAAACAAAAAGAAAAAAGAGAAAGACAAGAAGTCGTAGAAACTGTCTTCTATCGTAACGTATAAAAAAATAAATGATTCCTTAACTCAACAACGCAAATGGAAGAGTGTTGCGTTCCTTCCGCTGCCTTTCATCGTTCGTCCCACATAGGCGAGAACCTCCCCCCAGTGCCTTCGGCGCCACCCAGGGCGCAGGACGCTGGATAGGATGACATTGACGATCTAGATCATGTTGTCAAGCCTTTGCTATGAGCTCCGGGCGTCCGACATCTGCAGTACACATTAGCTGACTATTTTTGCCTGAAAAGGCAATAAGAAAGGACAGGTTTGAGAAGAGTTTGTGATCTGAGCTTGAGAAAAGAGGTTTGGGAAGTGCCAGCTAAAAAGCAACAATCATTCGCATAAACAATTCAAAGTTAAAATGATGCACCTTTAGAACAAATGGTTCCGCTAAAATTGTCAAAAATAGTCTATTCAAAACAACATTTTTGAAGTACAATCAATCTAAAAGATTACAACATCTTAGCTTCTAATTATACAATTTCAAAATTCATGTTCTAGTTCTGTATCAACTTCAATATTATTGGCCATGTACTACTCAGAATTCCGAGATTATATAGATCAATTAATGTTTTATTATGTGATAGATATATCAATGAAAATACTGGATATGGATCCGGAAAATTGGCCCTACTACTACATTGCAGAGCTTACGGATGGAAACGACAAGATAAATTAAATAGCATATCTGGAACATCCCTCCAAATGGAACGGAAGATATGCTTTGTAATATGCATCAAGATTATTCCAACTTCCTCTCTTCGAGCTGCAAATCATTACGAACAAGGTGGTACGTTTGAAGTTGCTGCACTTTTGATCTCTATAGTACACATGGTACTCTTCTTCAGCGAAATGTACTTTTTGGCTTATCAAAGTGAAACGACAAGGATTCCAGTTCCATACAGCATCCTGATGCTGTCAGAGTGCAGGAAACGTGAAATAAGCAAAGGTAGTAGGAGGGCAATGGATAAAGCCACTCCGAATTCCAAGCAAGAATAAAGGTTCTTCTAGATTTGGATATCAAATCAAGAGCATCAGCTTAGGTCTCTTTACTGCATTACACCTTGCTGATCACGTGATTCAGGTAGACATTTTTTTTATCACGTGATACGGTGCGGTTCTGCGGGAACGCGCCACGTGATCCATTTTGAAAAAGTACGAAGCGGATAAGAATGACAGCGTCTCTTTTGACCTATCTTTTCCCAAAGTAGTTCTTAACTTACTGTCTAAGTAAAGCTGCTTAGAAGTCATTTTAAAGGACAAAGACCCTGGCAATTAAATCATCAATTCTCGGGGGAATATTGAATGTAAGATGAAAATAACCTGCTTTGCCTTTCTCGATCAACCTTTGCTTGTTTATATTTGTTGTTTTGATTTTTTTAAAATATCATTGGAATCTCTTTGAAAAAGTAGAATATTTAACAAAACATTTGGTGAATAACATAGCTAAAAAAGTACCATGGGACGGCTATATAATGCAGCACACTTTGGCAATCCCATACGGCAAAACATAACGATAAAAAAAGGAGAAAAATAGGTGACTCCTTAAAGTGACTCTGAAGCTCAATTTGTAAGTGACATCAAGCAGTTATAATCAATTTTTGTTAGTATTCCAGCTTAAGCGGTTTGTCCTTCTACCTCTAGTGTTCTTTCTTACAGTTAACATTGAGTAGATATTCTAGTTGCCTTTTTTTTTTTTTTTTTTTACTGTTTGATTACAAAGCTACAGATGTGCATAGTGTTTTGCATTCCACAACTGTTTCTACTCGTCTTGTTGAAACATATATGTCAGAGGGAACTAGACAATTTAATTCTGTCAATAACTTCTTGGATCTTCCTTAAATTTGGAAAATTCACATTTTTTTAACAACCCAACTTGTAGAAAATTATCGAATAGGTATATGGAAACGATAACAACAAAATCAAAGCTATTAGTTCCATGGAAAAAGCAATTGTGTTATTGAAAGTACTTGTCTGATTAAGCTAAATTAACCAGTAACCTTCTAAAGGAAAATCTCTAGTATTTAAGGCAATTAGACTTTAAATAATCATTATCCATAAATTTAAGATATTTTCGTCGCAGAGAATTTTTTGTGCTATTATAATTCATCTACTAACATAATTAAGTATTTTCTGTGGTAATTATGTATTAATTCATTTTCCGTCTATCACAGCCGGGAAAAAAAAATGGAAGAGAATCGTATCAGCATATCCGAAGACGAGTCAGATATTTCTGTAGATATCCAGAGTAAGTTCTTGAGATAAGCTGTTTCTTGTCTTGCGGAAATATGCATGTTAGAAGATTCTCTAATATTTCATTTTTCCAAAAAGTTCCCATCCAAAAGAAAATTCGCCTCGGAAAAGCTGCCCTAGAAGGTGATTGGCAAGCTGCTGAGTCTATAGTTCAGAGATATGCAGACGCTGTTCGAGTCAGCATAACTGGAGACGGCGAGACAATTCTTCACATTGCAGTTGCAAGAAAACACACTGCTTTTGCAGTAGAAGTGATGAAACGGATGACTGAGAGAGACTTAACATTGAGAACTGCTAATGGAAGCACAGCCTTCTTATACGCTGCTCTATCAGGAAATATGGATTCTGCCAAAAAGATGATAGAGATGAATCACACACTGCCGTCCATCAGTAATAGTTTTAAATTTCTACCACTCTACCATGCAATTGTCTGCCGTAGAAGATCCATGGTGCTCTATCTATTGGAAGTGACTGAGTTAAAAGCTTCAGGTTCTCTTGATCGAATTAACGTCCTTACTGCAGCAATTACCATGGATATGTATGGTATGTTCTACATCTCACTAGTTGTAAATTTGAGACAATTACTTTGCAATTGTTTCAAGATATAATAGGAACTTCGATTAGACTGAAATGAATATAATTCAAATTTCATGAAAATGCTGGATATTTTACTTTGACATCTTTGGCAATGAACAGATGTAGCATTGGAAATTCTAACAGATCATCCGGAATTGGCAACTGCCGAGGATTTGGTTGGCAGGACAGCTTTGGAATGTTTGGCAGAAAAACCTGGTGCAATTGGTAGTACAAGTGAACTATCAAGTTGGAAAAGATACTTGAACTCTCGTGAGTTGTTTTCCTAGCTAAACCTTCTTACCTACATATGTGTACCATTTTTCAAGTACTTATATCTAATAAGTTAGAAAATGACCAGTTTATTTAGATTAATGTGAACTGAGAAAGTAATCTTATTAGATATCATCCAATCTTTAAATAAAATTTATTTCCTAAAGTACTATGATAGATTGTAATGACATAAACCATTTTTTATATTTGATATATCCAAACCTACGCTTAAATTTGCAATTATTTTCTTTACATATACATAAAAAAAATTATCAGTAGCCCTTTTTTTTTCCCCCTTCTTCCTTTTATAAGGTAGCTTTTTTTTGGTTCCTTAATTCCATAGTTTTGCTTTTCATATTACGCTTTTTTTAATGATTCTCAAATGTTGATTTCATATAATATCCCACACAGGGTTCAAATGGGCCTATAATCAAGATCTAAAGCGAACATTGGCCCATCGATTGGTTAAAAAGCTTTGGAGACAAATTGAAAAATTACCAGAAGCAGAGTTCATGGTCCAAGTAGCCAAACTACTCCCTGAGGTTCATTCTGCCGGGGTATTAGGGAATGTAGGATTTCTAACTATTATTCTACGTTCCTATCCTGACCTCATTTGGCAACGAAATGAAGGTGGAAAAAATTTATTTCACGTTGCTATCCTAAATCGGCAAAAGAGTGTAGTCAGTTTATTGTATGAGTTGTGCACTGCTAAAGATTTAATTGCCACGACTTGTGATGCAAATTATGAAGGCATACTGCATTTTGCGGCACGATTGGCTCCTCAACATAGACTAAAAGCCATACCAGGGGCATCCTTTAAAATGGACCAGGAGTTGTGGTGGTTTAAGGTGTGCATCATTATCATTCTAAATTCCTCTTTTTTAGTTACATATAAGATGCTTTAGTCTTTACTATTCAATTACAACTTGTGTATTGTAGGAGATTGAAGTCATGATACCACCTTGACATGCAAAACTGAAGAATTCAGCCGGCCTAACACCTCATGCTTTATTCATAGAAACACATACAGAATTACAAAAGGAAGAGGAAAAATGGATGAGAGATGTGGCAAAAAATTCAACAATTATAGCAACATTGATTGCCACTGTATCCTTTCCCGCAACCATCACTGTTCCAGGTGGAAACAATCAAGACAACTGCACTCCTATTTGCTTGAGAAGTGATCTATTTTTAATATTTTTCATATTAAATGCCATTGCATTAATGTTCTCTTCAACATCAATATTAATTTTCTTCACAGTTCTTGTTTCTCGGTATAGGATAGAGGGTTTCGTGGCATCTTTAGCTAGAAGGTTACAGTTCGGACTAATTATCCTCACCATCTCTTTACTAGCAATGATCCTCTCCTTCTGTTCAGCATGTTTTTTGGTTTACCAAAGTAGAACCATAGCCATCCCAGCTGTTATAACTGCCTTGGCTGCTCTCCCACTTATTCTGTTTATAGATTTACAGAATAATCTCTTGATTTATGTATCATATGGCTTTAAATCTCTTTTTGGGCCACGTAAATATGGGCCAATCAATAATTGATTGATAGAAAAGGAAGGCTGAGGAAGGGAATTGAAACAAATCAGGGCTTTGAATCGCTGTCCATTTGTGAGTTGTAACTGTAGTCAAGTAAACAATTGTCAGTGGTGGTTGATTTTCTTCTTCTGTGAAAGGGGGCATTTGTCAGAATTTTACTCTCCGTGGCATGAAGATTTTTTTGTTTGTTGTTTTGACTTTTCGTATTTTGTTTCTATTTATTGAGTTTCTATCTAGTATATTGAAATTCAACAAGGCTACAGGACTGTAGAATTTTCTCTTTTTTTTTTCTTTTTCCCCTTAGAAAAAAATTTAAAAAGTCCTTAAAACATTAGCTTGAGAACTAAACTTACCACACAAAAATAAACCTTTTAAGATATCTCAAGATCAAAGGAGTAACCTATTTTCTTGATGTGGGTCCATGGCTGGTGGTGTGCCTTTATGCCTTAGAGTCCCACATCGAGCAACTAATGAGGTATTTTGGGATTTATAAGGACGTGAGTTCGCTCACTTGGTAAGCCGGTTTTTTGGGATAAGTTCTCTCACCCCTAAAACACATCAATTGGTATTAAAGCCACCCCTTGGACCCATTGCAGTTGGGTGCCTCTAACTGTGGCTAGGGTCTCCTAGGTGCGTTAGACCACAAACTCTATTTTGTGGCTTCTTTTACTACATGCTTGCCTGAAGAAGAAATCTCCGTATCATTCGATTAGCGGACTAACTAATTCTTATTGAAACTCAAGCCTTCCTTATTCCCGAAAGTTGTAACATTCTTCCCTTGCGATTGTGTTTCTACCATATGGATTTGAAGGGGCTAGTTTGGGAAGAAGCAGAGTGGAAAGAAATTGTTCTACTTTGATTTTTTTTTTCCAATAATGAATTAAGAACTTGATTTGCAACCTTCACGTAGAACAAATGTACTTGTGATTCATTATAAAAATTGAACCCACACTGGTGTATTTTTATACAGACTCTTATGTTTTGTTGATAGTATTCAGAGTACGTCACAATTCCAATATTTATCTTGAGGACAGAAGCTGAAGCATGAGAGCAGAGATGCTAAACATACTATGTCAGATTACAACATGTTTAGCTTAACGTTAATTGAAGACATACAAAGCGAAAATCATCCCGATTAATAATGTTGAAAAGAAAAAATGTAGTTTTCGATGCCGTGTTTTTTGGACTTTTTAACAGTTTAATAATTTAAAATATGCCAAATCATATTTTCAACATTTGAAGTTACCGCACTATTCCTTTATATAGTAGACATAGTACTCGGCCTTCATCGCTGACACGCTTTTTGGCTTCTCAAAGTAAAACGGTGAGGATTTCAATTTAAATCAACAGTCAATTATGTTGTTTCTTTGGGATTCATTATGATCTCTTGATGCATTGAATTCATCAAATAGAAATTTCAAGATCTCATACAGCATGCTGATGCTTGTCAAGAGTGCATGCATTGTGGCAAGAAGAAACTCAAAGAAACAAAGGTAGTTGAGGCAAAGGATAAAGCAACTTCGAATTGCAGACAAGAATAAAGGTTGTTTTAGATTTGAATATCGAATCAAGAGCATTAGCTTAGGTCTCTTTAATCCATTACACCTTGCTGATCTTATACGTTACGTAATAAACAAACCAAATTTTTGTTGCCACTTGGACACTCTTGTCGGATTGAGGGATTATGACAGGACAAGAAACATAAAAAGAAAGAAAGACATTGAGGGCAAGGGATGGAACCACTTAGAATTGCTAACAAGAATAAAGCTTGCTTTAGATTAGATATCTAATCAAAAGGATTAGCTTTAGCTGTCTTTAATCGTTGCTCAAGAAACTGATTAGAACAACTTTATTCTGTGCAGTTTTCTTAGAATATGTTACGTCAGAAACTGTAATTCGTGGCTTCTTTTGCTCATGCACCGCACTGGTTTGACGACTAAAGTTACATATCAGTGACGCTGACGGTCGATTGGGAGGACTTTTTAGTTCAAAGACTTCTTATCTGATTTCGACAGATCCAAATTAGCGGGCACAGTTGTTTGCCTGCTTCCCTTCCTCTTATGCTTTGGCCTATCTTTTCCCAAAGTAGTCCTTAACTTATTGTCTACGTAAAGTAGCTTACAAGTCAGGCAACAAACAAGAATATTTAACAAAACATTCAGTGAATATTTTATTTGAATAAGTACTGTCGGATGGCTATATATTGTGCCACATTTGTCAATCCCATAGGCGAAGACAACAATAACAAAGGAAAAATAGGTAAGAGCTCAAAGTGGCTCTGAAGCTCAATTTATAACTGATGTCAAGCACCTAGGAACAATTTTTCTGTGGCGTCCCAACTTTAGCATTTCTATTCTTCCTTCATAAAGTTAGTATTGAATTAAGTAGATATTATACCAGTTTTTCCTTTGTCATTTGGTTAGAAGGTGTATAGTTTTTATATGAATTTTAGGCATGTGTTGATTGATATTAATTAGGACTTTGGCTTCCACGCACTTATCTTAAAAGACAGGAAAACATAAATTCATTTCTCATATTTAATGGTTTCACCCAGAAACATTCTATTACATAAAAGATTATAAATTATAGATTACAAAAACCGATATGCATTGTCATCAACATTGTCTCACTAGGAAACTAGAATGCGTGGATTAGACATTAACAGGAGATAATCTTACCAACAAGCAACGAGAAAACATTTTCTCGTTCCAATGGGTCAAGGGAAAATGGGAGCTCAACTTCTGTTTATTCTTGCCGAGGGGGCTTTAGTGGAAGTAAACCTTACACTTCTATTTATCCCTTTTATTCGTTTTTATCTTCTACGTCTCAGTTCACAATTGTTTTTTTTTTTTTTGGGGGGGGGGGGTGGGGTGGCGCTACCAGTCGGACTTCCTTGTATATTTAGGAATTAGATTTGAAACACTTGTTTCTTAGGCTAGTATCACACTGTCGTCCCCTCCAAGTGGAACAGAAGTTGTGATTTTAGTTATGTTTCAAGATCACTCCAAATTTCTCTCTTCTAGTTGCAAATCATTAGAAGAAGGCATTACTTTGGATTCCTTGCACTTTTTATCTCTTTAGTACACGTGGTATTCGCCTTCAGTAAAACGTACTTTTTGGCTTATCATCGTAAAATGCCAAGGATTCCAACTCAAATCAATGGCCAGATTTGTTTTTTGTTTGAGGTAGACCACATCGTGACCTCTAGACGTATTGGGTTCATCATATAGAAATTTTGAGATCCCATATAGCATGCTGATATGTCATAGTGCAGGCATCGTGACAAGAAGAAACGCCACGGGTAGATTCTTTTGCAGTTTTACGCGACCCAAGGGTAGATATTATCCCATAGATTTTGTGCATTTTATATCAAAACTCACGGATTATCAAAAACTCTTTCTTAGATAATTTAGAATCTCAACTTTATTAAATCTTTTGATAATTGTTGTCAAGCATTTCATCAAGATCCATCATTGTAATCATCTTCAAACCTTTAGTAACATTCCTTCTTTCTATTTGACTTTTTTAATTATCAAAAATTAATGGGACAAAGCATGTTGAGTGCTTTGAATATTTTTCCTTGGTTAAATTGTGTATAAAGTAGTAAAGTTTGCCATTAACATTTATGAGATAATACGGACAAGTTTGGTCAAGCTCCGCTAGATGTTTAGAGGAAGGTCGTCTCTTCTAGAACCAGGCCAATACTTTTAATCCCCCCATTTATTTTAAGACCAACAATATTAATCATTGGCGTCTGATCATCTATGTGTAAAAGAAATCGTTAAATTCAGGTAAAGCAGTGGTTTAAGATTGGAAACTATAAATTTAGTCCATTGCAGAAGGCGTTGAAAGTGCTTTTTCATATTAGAATCGCTGGTCAATGAATGCGTTGAAAGGGAGAGAAAAGTAGTCAGTATGTTGGTACCAGATTCTGGGTTTTGGTTTGGATTGATCAGCATGTGCATGGCTTTTGGTAGTTTTCGTTTTGTTGTCGAGGAGTCAACATCATTTGGGGTTGAGTCCTTGCATGGTACATGCTTTTATTTTCAAAAATTTATTACTCTGATTTGATATGTCGTTTTGTTAACAGTTTCGGAAACATTTGAATTCAGAGTTTTTTTTTTTTTTTGTACAAATTCTCAGTTGTGTAAATAACTTAACTAATTTCTAAGAGAAAATGAGGTTAAAAAAAGACCTAACAAAATTTCCTTAACTGCTCAAGGCTTGACAGTTCTTCACATTGCTGCTTTATTAAAACCGCACGCCTTTGCAAAGGAAGGGATGAAATCGGCCTGAGACATGACGCCGAAGAGATGGCCTTTGCGCATGCTGTTCTGTCGGGAAGTGTGCATTGTATCCTACCTAATATCTGTGACTCCGTTTAAAGAGTTAACCCTTGAGGATCGCATTGATGTCTTTTAGTTGGCAATCATTGCGGATATGTATGGTATACTCTACATCTCACTAACTGAGAATTGAAAACTGAATAGAAACTTTGCTTGTACTTGCAATGTATATAGTGGAATTTTCGTAATAATATTGGTCCTTTTAACCTGACATCTTTGATGACTTACAGATGTAGCATTTTAAATGCTGAGAAACAATCGGAGATTAGCAGCTGCCAAGGATAAAATTGGTAACATAGGGTTCGAGTATCTGGCAAACAAATCTCCTAATGTCGATAGTACAAGGAAGCTATCATACTGGAAAAGATACCTAAACCCTTTGTGAGTTTTTCTCCAACTTAGACTTTCACACTTACATGTATGTAAATATTCTACATATACTTTATATATATATATATATTAATAGATAAGTAATGAACAATTTATTCAAATCGCTTTGAAATGGGAAAGTATTCTTATTAGATCTTATCAAATTTTTAGATGATATTTATTTTATAAAGTACTCACAATAAATTTTGATGACATGAACTATATCGGATATTTAATATATCATCTTTGTTATTGTTAAACTTTTTCCATCTCCTTTACACAAACATACAAGAGCATTATACGCAAACTTTTTTCCCATATTATAAGGTAATATTTCTTTTTCGGTTATTTCAGGTTTCTTTTTTATTCATATTAACGTTTTGTTTTTGGTGTTTGGGCTAATTATCAAATTTATATGATATTTAACCCGGGGTTTGAAGGGACCTCTAAGAAGGCATTAGTCCATCATTTGGTTGAAGACTTTTGGGAACAAAGTCAATTATCTAAGAAGCCCCACAGAAACTACTTGGCAAACTACTTGGCAAACTACTCCCCATAGTCCATGATGCCGCAAGAGCAGGGAATGTAGAATTTCTATCTATTATTCTACCCTCCTTTCCTGATTTGATACCCGAAAAGGACCCCCAAAGAACAAAATATATTCCACTTTGCTACCTCAAATCGGCAACATGGTGTGTTCAATTTAGCATATGAGTTGAGCACTAAAGATGACATTGCCCACCATCTCGATAGAAAAGGAAACAGTCTGCTACACCTTGCGGAACAAGTGGCCACTCAAGATAGACTAAAAACAATATCGGGAGTAGCCCTTCAACTGCAACAACAGTGGTTGTGGTTTAAAGTATGCATCGTTAATATTCTAAATTCATTTTTTTAACTATTTCATTATACCTCGTGAATTGCAAGAGATTGAAATTTTTACGCCCCTGTAGGACATTTCGAAATTCCAAAGGCAAAACTGCTTGAGATGTATTTATGAAAACAATTGAACCATTATGGGAAAGTGGTGAGAAATGGATAAAAGATACAGAAAGCAATTCCATGATTGTGGCAACTTTGATTGCTACCATAGCTTTCACTGCAACCTAAACAGTATTAGGTAAAACCAATCAAGGAAATGGCACACCTATCTTTTAGGAAGTAATTGGTTTTTGGTATTCTTAACATCCAATGCAGTCACATTGTTGTCCTTTTCAAGATAGATATTAAATTTCTTATCACTTCTTACATTCAGATATGATAGTGATGATTTCTTCAAATCTTTACCTAAAAGATTGCTCTTTGGATTCATTACACTTTTTATCTCTATAATAAGAACGATAATTCCCTTTAGCGCAGACTGCTTTTTTATGTATCAAAGCACAATGACGTGGATTCCTATTGTTATAATTGCTTTGGTATGTGTACTAGTTATTTTGTTTCTTTGGCAGATTCTAGCCTCTGGTTTGATATAATCCGCAAAACATACAGGTCCAAATTTCTGTTTCGTCCAAGTCTACATGGGATTTCTAAAAGAATGAAGATGCGAGATCGAAGAATTGATTGGCCGAAAAGGAAGGCCGAGAAATTGAGTTAAGCAAAGCACAACTTTCGATGATTGTCCTTTGTGGGCAATTGAGTTAAGCAAAGCACTTGTTCAGGTATTCAAATCCCCACGTCTCCAAAATCTCCACACATCCCATCCTGTTTAACTTAAAAAGAAAAAAAGAAAAAAAAAAGGCAAAAACTCTATCTTAAAAAGTATGATTAGTAGCCATTGGATCACAAAATTTATTCTATGGCTTCTTTGCCTTATATTAGTTTGAAGACTAAATCTAGCTATCATTAGAGTGTTCCAGTAACTGTTCTCAAATTTCCACCAAAAGAAAAGCAAGTGAGAAAAATAAAATTTTGGCATATACTTGAGTGGAGATACATATTGTATTTCGTTGTGAAGGAGCTATTATGTTTTTTCTTCTTTTTTTTTTGGGTGGAAAGCAAAAAAAATAACACTTCAAATTTTATTTGCAATTCATTTTCTATTTTTTTTTTGTATTGAAAGATATCGTATAAACAAATAATGACAGATATTTATGCCATTTTTAGCAAACTAACACTCCATCGACCCAAGAGCATTACACTTTCACTTTGGGCTTTAAGATTTCCCCCATATGGAAATATTGTGTTGTTCTTGGCCAACACATTCCATGGTCACTTTCACACATGACGAAGTGCGAGAATATTCTAGTTCTTTATTATTTTTTTTTATAATTATTGAGCCTGGGAATAGAATTTTATTTAGAAAGATTTTTTTGGTGAAATATTAGATACTATATATTACCAAATAAAATACAAAATTTTCAGTTACACTAGAAATTTTTTGAAGTTTTTGCAAAAATTTATTACAATTTATATGTTGTACTTTCTTGATTGATGATGTCTTATCTCTCAGTTTCTTCTTAATTTCTGTAATAATAGTTGAGCTATCTATGCTTTTACTATTAAATCTTTTTTTATTCCTTCCATTCCAAATTTTTATTTAGAAAGATTTATATTATGCATTTTCCATATCTTGTAACTAGGAAAGTGAATAGACCAAATGCCTATATCTTTTTTGGTAGAAATGTAAGTTTACATTAATAAAAATTAGTGTACAAAACCATAGGGACATACCGTAGTATTATAAAAATTACGAAACTTACAAAAAGATGGAGGTTTTTTTTTTTTTTTTTTTAACTCTACAGTGTAGGTCAAATAAAAAGATGGAGGTTGAAAAGCCTTCAAATCTCACTTAAAATGACATTTTCTTATGAAAATTTTATATTTTAAAACAAAGAAACTCTTTCTCATATAATTTTTCTTACTTTAGCCAACAAGTTTGGAATGTCAGTTATTCTATTATGAAATTATCATTTTTTTTATTCATATACAATAAGTGCAAGCTAAAAAACTTATCTTAAGAAGCTTTGCATGATATAAAAAGATACAATTTTTATATCATCCAAATTTGGCTGACTTAGAATAGATAGGGAGGATTCTTAATTAAGAAAAGAACTCTGAAAGAAGCAATGTAGAAAGAGTTCTACTTTTTCCATGTAATGAAGCATTGGGGTTGAGAAGGCCCTATGTTCTTCTCGTCTCCCAAGTTTTCATATGGATGTGTATTTGCAAATGAAAAGGTTTGGGGTAAGAAGTTTTTTTTTTTTTTTTCTTTTTTAAAGCAAGCCTACTCTAACATGAAAAAAGGTAATTTCAATTGCACAATTAACAAAGAACAGTAGCTGAAATTTCTCTCTTACACAGAAATGTACCGGACACTTTGTAGAGTTTTCCAAAGATTTTTGTTTTTGTCGACAAAGAAATGAAAGACAAAATAGCTAACTAAGTAGCATGTCCAACATGGTCCAAGGACAACAAAAGTAAAGCCCATGTGAAGGCTTAAGTTGATTAAATGATCATTCTTTATTTGCCAATGTCGTACATTATCACTGTTAGGTGATCAAGGCACCAAACGTTTCTGTTTGCTACGACACTTCAATCATAGAATGCATCCAGGAGAGAGGAAGAGTAGAGGAAACAGAGTACAGCTACTTTCAGAATTCTGTAAACGTCAAGCCAAGGCCAATAGTTCATCATTCCCTCTAATTTCTCTAATTCTCTGAAATAGATATTTTTGTCCAAAAGCCCATTAGAGTTACAAAGTTGTGGAGGCCTAACATAGAGGCTTGAAGTAGCAGAGACCAACGTTCTAAAAACATAGGTCCAGTTACGAGGCCTTAAGAAGTAGAAGCACATACTAGAGTTTTGAAGTAGAAGAGACCGAGACAAAAAGGATGACCAAAATATCTACGATTACCCGCGGGCATTGGTAATAATAATTATTAGAAACTGAAGGGCCCATCTAAAACACAGAACTGTGCAATAGTGGGTTGCCAGCGGAAGTTTATAAGGTCAGGCTCTCCTATCACCTTACCCAATGTGGGACTAGATATTTTAATACTTCAACACTCCCCCGTAGTCTCACATTGGGCGCGGTGAGAGGTGGGACCAATCTAGAGGGACCACACCAAGATAGGCAGGACACAGGACCGGCTCTGATACCATATTAGAAACTAAAGGGCCCATCTAAAACACAGAACTGTGCAATTGTAGGTTGCCAGCGGAAGCTTATAAGGCCAGGCTCTCCTGTCGCCTTACCCAATGTGGGACTGGATATTTTAACACTTCAACAATAATCACTTATAATTAATTTATGATTATTCTTTTACTTTTAAGTTTTGCATGAATATGTTGTTTTATTGGCTAATACAAACTAAGTACGGTACCATTGGTTTTTCCAGTATGCACTACAAGTCCAAACCTGGAGCTCATTTTTGTGTTATGATTAGGGAAGTGAACGTTGACCTCACCTTTAACAAAAATGAAATGGGATAAAGTATGCTAAGAATTGTTGAAAATCTTGGTCAAGAGAGGAAAACAAAGAGGGGTCACATGACATGTTGCAAAAATAGTACGACATGAGCCTAACATTACCTAATATTATTTAGAGATCCTTTTTATAATAATAAAAAAATATCTTTTACTCTTATGTTTAATTTTGAATAAATTTATAATGAAATACATTAATTCTTTGTTTATATATAAATATTCATGTAAGAAGTATTGCTAATAAGGAAGTGTGCTAAAATTAAATTCTTTAGTCAATTCTTAAATTATATTAACACTTCTATAAGTGATTGTTCCTCTTAAACAAGAAAATGGAGAAATGAAAAAAATTAATTAATTGCAATTCTATATATTTAGAAATTATCAAAGCAATAACAAGTTCTCTGGAGCAATGGAGCAAAAATTTCTACATATGTAGTGGACGGGTCAAAGGAGCAAAAAGTAATGTCGACATAAAGACCATGATGAAACACGTAGCATTCTAGACCCTTATCCATAATTCGGTTCAAAGTATTTAGTATTATATAATAAGGTTCTGCATCGAAGAAAAAAAGTACCTAAGGTCACTCAGCTCTGTTGCGAAGACCTACTGCACCAAGTCTTCTTTAGAATTATCCATGTATTTGTCCCTCCAATAATGCAGTCGCATGTAATCCCGTGGGAAAGAGGACGACGTTTCATCATTTCCGGAATCCTTATTAATCTACAGTGGGTATAGTGGAAAGGGCACAGTGAGAGATGTGATTATTCAATCGAAAAGCTGAAACGTAGACTTAGACTTCGTTGACAGCTCTCTGCTTGCTCCCGTAAAAGCTGTCGTCTGTGACATTAATTTCAGCGAGCGAGCCCGTATATCTCGGACGCGACTTGACGAAGGCCTGAGCACAGGACTTTTCGGTCTACTTCAAGTCATGTCGCCATTATCATGTTTTTCACACCAACTCGTACAAAACTGAGGCCAGATGGCGATCTGTCAAACCCTGGTGGGGAGCAGGGAAAGTCAGACACAATTATGTCCCGCAGGCCAGCTTGACGTGAATAAAAACATAATCCCTTAGGTGTTCATAAAGTAAATCAGATCTAATATATCGCTTTATAACCAGCTTAAGGCTAGTGAATGAAGACTTAGCCAATGAAATCTCCGAATTAGCGCTTGGATTGTTGAGGGGTTATTAACGTTTGGGGGGTTAAGTCTCTCCATAGCACATGATCTTGTTTTGGAAATTGATTATTCTAATTTGATATGTCGTTTTATAACCAACACATGTAACACTCAAACTAAAAGTCTTGTTAAACCTGTTCAGTTGTGAAAAAACCATTTAAGGAAGAAGCGAGGTTAAATAATATTTGACTTATTTTTAAGAATCAATAATATGTTATATTCTTTTGAGTGGAATATTATCTTCAAACACATATACAATAGATTGTCATGATTTATAAAATATTTTAAAAACATACAAGTATTTTAATAGAGTATTGGACAAAATTTTGTTTAGTTTTCCTTCATTTATACACCTAATTAAGTATCCTATACATCACATAACATCAGTTATTGATCAACTAATTTATTTTCTAACTACTCTCATTTAAAAGAGAGGATATATATATAAAAAAAAAAAAAAAAGGTAAGACTTTTTATGAATAGCTACACTAAAAATATTTTTTTGTTTTCTTTTCTAAAAGGGATAGTGCTTAACAAGGATTCTTTTCTGTTCTATAATTTCCTTGGCACAATCCTTCATTTGCTTGGCTTATTCTAATGAAAGCTCGAATCAACTAATTGAGCTATTGGATTTAAAATTAATTAAAATTCTAAAATCTTTTGTATTAAATAAAAATCATTCTTAAGGATTTCTTAAGTTATTTTCAAAAATTATAAAGTAACAAATAAAATTATCCTCTAAGTCGAAACCCATGTCATATCAACTTAACCTCCCCTTTAAAATTAATATTTCTATTGGTGAGAGTCAAGATAAGGTTTGACTACAAACGCAAATGTCAAATCATCATCAAAGGCCATAGTACGTCGGAAGTGGAAGATCACAAAAACATGGTGCCACCAGGGACTGTCACCGATCAAGACCCAAAGGTTCCAAGGTGAAAAAGTAAATAGCAATAGTCATTTGAATCAGCTGGCTGATGTAACTGGCAAAAGTAGCAGCTGACATAGCAATAATAACGAACATAAATAACCAATTATTAGGCCAAATTTTACTAAACACAAAAAAGAAAACGGTCAGTTACACATAATAAAAATATATTTATCCTTGGATTGAGTTTTATTTATACTTGTTCTTGAAATACTACTGCACCAATCAGACGATAACTTTAAGAAATAGAAAATTTACAATTAAAAAACAACTTAAAAAACAATTGTATATTTTTTTATCAATTAATATTGCGTTTTATTTTATTCAATATTCATGGGATCACTCCATAATGGTAGATATTATCCTGCAAATTTTGTGGATTTTTGTATCAAAACTCGTGGACTACTAAAAGTTCTTTCTTAGGCTGCTTCACAATTCAGAAGCACAACTTTATTAAATATTTTGGTAATTGTAGTAAAATCTTTTCTTAAGAGCCATCATTGTAATATTGTCTTCAAGCCTTTAGTAATTTTCCTTCTATTCATTTGACTTCGTTAATTATGAAACCAACCTAAAAGCAGTAGAGTTTCCCACAAATATTATGAGATAATCAATACTCTTAAGACCTTTTTGTCAAGGTCAATGAGATGTTCAGAGGAAGTTCATCTCTTCCAATCAGTCAATACTTTACTCCCCTCGATCCTTTTAGGATCGTCAATATTATCAACTAGTATCCAATCGTTGAAATTAATTTAAAATTAGTTGATTACAGTATGTAGGAATTAAGAGTGCTTTTTTCCACGTTGCAATAGTCAGTTAAGTACGCATAAAGGGGGAGGGCAAGTGATCCATACGACGTTACATTGATCATAGGTATGAGTGACTTTCAGCAATTCCTGTTAGTTGTTGGAAAGCCAATATTTGGTAGTTGAGGTGTCATTGTCCTCTGGGGTTTAGTCTTTGTATAGTACATGCTTTTGTCTTTGTGAAATAAATCAGATCTGAAACCTTGCTTTATAACCAGGTATTCGCTTCGACTTTCTTGTCTTCGGAAAGTGAATTTAAGGAGCATTGAAAGCCTTAGCTTATGAGATGTCTGAATATGTACCTGGGTTGTTGAGGAGTTATTACCGTTTGCAGGGCCAAGTCTTTTCATAGAACGTGCTCTTGTTTTTGGGAATTTGTTAGGGCTGTTCTATTCTCAAAAAGATTTTACTTTGAGGAAAAAACTAAGTTAAACAATATTTGAATAATTTTTAAGAATTAATAGTGTCATTATGCCTTTTTGTTTATAATGCTATAGCAGCGGGTATAGTAGGCAAAATTATATAAAAAGAAAAAAGGAGGATATGAGATAACCATAATGGATGCAATGGATGAACGTCAAGTGGTTGATATTATCCCACGTGACCAGAACTTCTTGTTTCAGAGGGCAAACCTATCAAACTTGATCAACCATTTATCATAATTACTTTTTCATTTCAAACCGATATTAACTCACAAAAAACAATTGTGGTCGGGAAGGTTATAGTAGCAAAAGCCATTGGAGTTTTTAGTTTATACAATGAAAGAATCCATTTTGTTATTAAAAAAATAGGAAAAGAAAAGGGAATAACTAAAAGAAAGGAAATCAATTAATTATTCATCGAAGTTTCATTTATTCAATGACTAGAATTAAACGAAGATATATAGCTCAGAGATGTAGAACGAAAATTCATGAGTGTAATATTATTTTTAAACACGTATAAAAGATATTGGCATAATCCATAATCTATAAAGGCATTTTAAGAGAGTAGAGGACAAATTTTTGTTTAGTTTGTACTCATCTATTCACCTAATCCTATGCATGATGTCACGTCAACCATAAATCAATCCCTTTATTTTCTATCAATTTTGATTTAAAGGAAAAATGGAAGGAAAAGAAAAGATGCTACACATGCCCAAGAAAATGTAGAGGAGTGAGACCTTTTCATTAATAAGTCATTCTCAAAGGATAATTTTCAAGGGGAAACTACATAACATGTATCCTTTTATGTTTTGTCATTTTCAAGATACAATCCTTTATCTTCTTGTTTTATGGAGAAACTCAAAAAATTAGCTAATTTCAATGCAAAGAAATCACAAGAAGAATTGGAATACCTAGATATAGAGGGCCAAGCTTAAGTGAGGATATTGAGAATAAAAATTGATTGTATTCTTAATAAAGTTTGTTAAAAGGGGCTTGGAAAGTATCGTGTAGAAAGTATTTGAAAATTATTAGAATAGTTAAAAAAGATCATCACTAAACAAATAGTTGTAATTACTTAAAAAAAAAAAGGATGAAATACTTTATAACAAATTAATCCTTAAATTGAACATAAATATTCCATATTTCTTTAACAAAGTAAACCTTTAATTTGATAACAAGACACATGAAGATACTGAACTTAAATTAGTATAAATATGAAAAATTAGTTTTATTAAATTAAATCATTCTTGATTTTTGTTTAAATATCTGAAAATTTGATTTATGACATATGTTAAAAATTGTGTCTTTTCAATTAAATCCTTCTTGTAATAATAAAATTTCTTTTCTATTTCTTTTAGTTGATTGTTTATTATTAGATTGTCTTATATGTGTATCAATTAGGATATTGAACACAGTAATAATGAGAAATCATAACTTCCATGTTCCTTGGATCACGCTCAATTGAACCATACTTTTCTCCCCATAATTTTTATATAGTTACCAAAAATAGTTGAATGCAACGAAAACGGAGGTTCAAAATTGGAATTTAAATATTTAGTTCATTGTCAACCCAAATAGTGTGCTTGAGTCCTTAACCTATGTGGATCCCTTTGGGATTCCGTGATCAAGGGTTATGCCACAAAAGGGCTAGTTGAGCTGATATATGCGAATGTCCAATAACATGATGCAAAATGGTCTAAGATCCGACTAATTTAGCATTCCCTTTGTCCAATTTGAAACTTGGAAGCTGGGCTACCAGCATTTAGTTTGATGTGGGTGCAGCAAAGATTATTTTGGTAAATGTTGCTGGAGAAATTGACACTCAAAACATGGACAACTCATTGAAAGTGGTTTCTCTTCATTCAATCATACAAATAAGAAAATATAGGCATTTGCAAGTTTAATATCTAGTTTTAAAAAAGAAGACAACCATGAGCTTGCTCTGGTGAAAATGTGCTAGGCATGGAGAATGATCAAATAATCTTGGAAATAAAAACTTAATCAACAATTTGTTATATTTGAGAATGCATTCTACAATAGTTAAAGTTCTATCAATTTGACTTGCTTTAAGACTATGGTATTAGCTTTTCTTTGTCCAAGTAAACAATGGACCAACAAAAGTAGGTCCAATCATTGTTGGCTTTTCATTCAAATCATTAAGATCTTTCATACCCTATGTCTATCTAACATTTGGGCTAATACATTCATTTGTATAGTGAATTTTATTGAAATTCTCATAAGTAACCTAGGAATGTTATCAATATTTTGAACTGAGAAACATAAAGGATTAGCCAACAACTACCTATGATCACTCTCCAAGTCACTTATGTAAATAGTAAATAATTAGTAGTTGCATATCTAACTTTTTAATAAGACAATGAATAAACTGTACTTGGGTCCCTTTATCATAGGTTGTAGCTCATATGACTTTCATGCTGTGCATATAATTGAGGATATAATAGCCTTTATAATTGTAGTTTAGGACAAAATTAGTGTTTTCCCCTTAATTCAAAGTTCTACTGAAATAAGCACGATGGGGCGCTTGGGATAGTGCTGATTCCACAACTACTTTTTTTGGGGATTTTATTTAGGCCACTTAGGTTCCCAGAGGAAAAAATAAAAATATAAAAAATAAAATCATCGACCAGGAGGCTTAATTTCCGAGAGAAGCAATGGATGTAGATGGGTCGTCTTCTGCAAGTAGGGCAAACTTGTTTCATGACGTAGGAGCTGAGTTTATTTATTCCTAAGTGATATTGTATGGAACTTGTTGAGAATAATATTTGGTAAAACAAGATGTTAACTACCTTTTATTACATTTCCAACCTATTTGTATCCAACAATTATTGAGGATGCTATGACTATTTTAATGAATATTGTCTAGGCGAGGATAATGCCTGGCTAGTTTTTTCTCCTAAGAAAACGCTATAGTTTTTTTTTATGATTGAGGGCCCTAAAGTTAGTGACCTTTGTAGGAGTCGTTATATCTGGCCTGCTGCGTAAATACGGATGTCCATGCGAAAAGAAAATTTGGTCTAAAATTATGGAAGCACGAGAGATGGATCTTGGGGGAAGAATTTTCTAGCATTTAAACTTGGGTTTCTTCCAACTACCATCATCTGGAACTATCATCAAAGATTTCCCACAAAGATCATTTATGAAAGATTTTCTTTTTTCATCAAAATAAAAAAAGTAGTACTTACCATCATCTCGAAGTATCTGCTCAAGTAGTTGAAAATATTTAATGAAGATAATAATTTGTGATAGAGATGTGTGTCACGTTAATAGTTTGTATAATATAAAGAAATACCCAATTTTCCTTCAAAATATCTGTTTGTGATAAAGATGTGGACCACGTCAGGTGTTAGGCAACCCAAAAGATGGAATGGGGAAAGGGTGGGGGGGATGGGAGGCGCAAGTCTTCGAGCCTCAACATCGACATTAAAGCACTAAAGGCGTGGCCATGACTATAAAGCCAAGCACTTTAGGGACGTCAAACACAAAACCACAAACCTTCATACCTGATCCCATGGCCATACTCCAGTACGCAGAGCTACTTGGAGCATTTGCCTGTTTCCTTTTTCTTTTCCACTGGGTAAGGAACAAACACCAAGCCATCATAAACTGGCCTCTAGTGGGAATGCTTCCTGGACTTGTTAGAAATAAACAGCATGTCCAACAGTACTTAACCGAGATTCTAAAACATTATGGGGGTACTTTCCTGTTTAAGGGCCCTTGGTTTAGTGGTATGCATTTTGTACTTACCAGCGACCCCGAGAATATCAATCACATTTTGAGCAAAAACTTTTCCAACTACGAAAAGGGAACCAAGTTCCGGGAGATTTTTGACGTTCTCGGAGATGGGATTTTCAGTGCCGACTCTGATTGGTGGAGATGTCAGAGGAAGCTGATTCAATCAATGCTTAATGACAAAAACTTTCAGCTGTTCTCCGAGAAAGTCTCACGAGGAAAGGTGGAAAGCGGCCTCATTCCGGTCCTTGATCATGCCGCAGCTATGGCAGTTGAGGTGGATCTTCAGGATGTTTTTCATCGGTATACCTACGACAACGTTTGCTTGTTGGTTTTAGGTTTTGATCCAAATTGCCTCTCCATTGAATTTCCTGAAGATGAATATTCAAAGGCGTTTGATCAAGTTGAAGAAAGTATCTTACACCGACACTTCCGTCCAGAAAGTTATTGGAAGTTGCAGCGATGGCTTCAAATTGGACAGGAGAAGAAGCTAAGCGAGGCTTGGAAGATTTATGATCCATTCCTATACCAATGTATCTCATCTAAGCGTGGAAAGCTTAGATACTTAACATTTTTGTATTAACATTTTCATTACTTACTCTTTAGAAGACATCATTAAAAGTATTCATTTTTAATTTTCAATTCGGAAACTATTAGAACAATACTTCTTCTATTCTGTAATTTGAAAAGAAAAACGAACTTACCCAAAACCCTATGTCAGATAAAAGCTGTGAGATTAAATAGCTAATCAATAAATAGCAGTGCTGCATGCTTTGGAAGGTACATATATTATTTAATACAAGAGGAACGGGGAAGAGTGTAAGTCACAACATCAGTGCGAGATTTATAATTGCAATCTTGGGCAACTGGCATGGTACTTCTGAGACAAGAAATAGCAGCAGCTTTGGCTCAAGATCTTGGAGTGTAATAATGAAGCTGCTTTTCAAATGGATCTCAGAAACTCATTTTGGCTCCTGCCTACGCCACCTCTCGATAACATTCCTTCCAACAAATTTTTTTTTTTTTTGTTTTTTTAAATGAAACCAGTTCTGTTTTGTGTTTAAGTTTGGGATTCAATCTTAGAACTCTACCATACCTTGTCTCCATATGCCCCACATTATGAGTGGTCGTGGTCTCCTTTGGTCTAAGGATTTTGTCTTTTTTAAGCTTATGTCAAACTTAAGATATACTTTGCTTTAATCACTAAATTCCTTACGTCTAGACCTTTCATTCAAAATGAAGGTGTAACTCAACGCAGCTATATATGAGTTTTGGCGTTTCAAATTATTCCAACGAAATTTTGTGTGCATTTCTCTCTCTCTCTCTTTTCTTCTCTTTTTTCTTCAAGGAAGATAAGTAATAAAATTGGACAGTAAGGTTATATCTCGAAGTTATACAAAATCAAAATCAAAATTAAAAAAACCCTGAAGCATTAGCCTAAGAACTAAGCTTACTAGGCTGAAACAAATCCACTAGACTATCCCAAAATTAAAGTAGTGATTCATTTTTTGGAGAATACTTAATTATGAGAAATAATAGTTCCCTTTCATTTTAATTGATGAGTTTTTTTTTTTTGGTAGTTAATTAATTTTGTGAAATAGATCAAAAAATTTATTCTATGGCTTCTTTGACCATATATTAGTTTGAAGACTAAATTTTGTTATCATTAGAGCATTCCAGTTAGTAGTTCTTAGATTTCCACCAAAAGAAAAGTGAGTGAGGAAAAACAAAATTGGGTATATACTTGAGTGGAGCTACATATGGATAGGATGTTCAACAATATTACAAGGTTTACAACAATCAACACTTAGTATAATTCAAACATTTGTCACAGCAAATTAGATAACTATAACAAAATTAGTGGCAGTGGATTGATTTTCACCTTTTTCTTTAGGAAAATATCTTTTCACATTTCAAATTGATAGCTCTTTCATAAAATACTTTCAAATTATATTTTATAGAAACGCAACAGAAAATTTAATTTTTTGTGAAGGAGCTCTCATGTTTTTCTTTTCTGATGGAAAGGAAAAAAAAATAACACTTGAAATATTTTTTGCAATTCTTTTTTTTATTTTTTATTTTTTGGATTGGAAGATATCATATAAAGAAAAAATGACAGATATTTATTCCATTTTTACGAAACTAACATTCCATCGGCCCAAGAACATTACAGTTTCACTTTGGGCTTTAAGATCTGCCCCGAGATGGAAATGTTGTGTAGTTCTTGGCCAACACATTTCATGATCACTTTCACAGATGACGAAGAGTGAGAATTTCATCGTTCTTTATATTATTTTTTTGTTATGGTTATTGAGTCTGGGAATATTTGAAGAATAATATTTCAAATAATATTATTTGAAGAATAATACAATCCTCCATTGTATCTATATGATCAAATGGAAAATGATAAGGTGACTCGATGAGAGCACAAAATATGGTTTCTAGTGTCATCTATGACAAAAATAGAATTTTATTTAGAAAGATGTTTTGTTTGGAGAAATATAATTATATATTACCAAATAAATTACAAAATTATTTTGCTCTAATATCATCATTTGGGCTCAAAAACTATACTTGACAAATTTTAAAGCTTTTGCAAAAATTTATTACAATTTATATGATACAATCTCTTGATTGATAATGTCTTGTCTCTCATTTTCTTCTTAATTTTTGTAATAATAGTCAAGTTATTTATGCTTTTACGATTAAATTTCTCTTTTATTCCTTCCATTCCAAATTTTTATTTAGAAAAATTAATATTGTGCATTTGTCATATCTCGTAACTAAAAAAGTGATAAACCAAATGCCTAGATATATTTTATTATTATTATTATTATTATTTTGGTAGAAATGTAAGTTTATATTAATAAAAAGTAGTCCTAAAAAATAAAAAGCATGCCATAACATTATAGGAATTACAAAACCTATGAAAAGATGGAGGTTGAAAGCCTCCAAATCTCACTCAAAATAACATTTTCATGTGATAATTTTATATTTTAAAATAAAAACTATGTTGAGTATAATTTTCATGCTAGTTGTTCTATTTTAAAATCCTCTTCTATTTCGTTCTACTCATATACAATAAATGCAAGCTAAAAATGATATCTTAAGAAGCTTTGCATGATATAAAAATATATAATTTTTATATCATGCTAATTTGGCTAACTTAGGATAGATAGGGAGGATTCTTAATTAAGAAAAGAACTCCAAAAGAAGCAATGTGGAAACAAATTGTTCTACCTTTGCCATGTAATGGAGCACTAGGGTTGAGAATGCCTTTATTAAAGTGTAAAGACTCATCCCAAAATCTTAAAGCACTAGGTTGAAAAATCTCATCACTTATAAACTTAATGGTTCGTCCTCACACTTCTAATGTGAGACAACACTCACATTTAGTACTCTCTCTCACATGTATACAAACATAAGTATTATATGTAGCCTGAAGCTCAACTTTGGGGTATAGGAAATTACGACGTAAAGGCTCATCTCTTGCTCTAATATCATATTAGAATATGAGAGTCTATCCTAAAACCTTAAGACATTAAATAAAAAAATCTCATTACTTATAGGCTCAATGGTCCATCATTATGCTTTTAATATGGAATAACACTTACCTTTAACTGCCTTATGTTCTTCTTATCTCCAAGTTTTCATACATATGTTTATTTGCAAATGTATATGTTTGGGATAAGAAGTTTTTTATTTTTAATTATTTAATTAGGCAAGCCTACACTAACATGAAAAAAGCTAATTTCAATAGTACAATTAACAAAGAACAGCAGCTGAAATTTCTCTCTTACACAGAAATGTACTTAACACTTTGTGGAGTTCTCCAAGGACTTTTGTTTTTGTGGACAAAGAAACGAGAGACAAAATAGCTAACTAAGTAGCATATCCAACATGGTCCAAAGACAACAAAAATAAAGCCCATGTGAAGGCTCAAGTTGATCAAATGATCATACTTTATTTGCCAAGGTCGTACGTTATGCTGCTAGGTGATCAAGGCACCAAAAGTTTCTGTTCGCTACGATACTTCAATCATAGAATGCATCCAAAAGAGAAGAAGAGTAGAGGAAACAGAGTATAGCTACTTTAATAATTCTATATACGTCAAGCCAAGGCCAATAGTTCATCATTCCCTCTAATTTCTCTAATTCTCTGAAACAGATATTTATGTCCAAAGGCCCATAAGAGTTATAAATTTGTAGAGGCCTAACATAGAGGCTTGAAATAGCAGAGACCAAGGTTCTAAAAACGTAGGCCCAGTTACAAGGCCTTAAGAAGTAGAAGCACATACTAGAGGTTTGAAGTAGAAGAGACCAAGACAAAAAGGATGACGAAAATATCTACGATTACCCGCAGGCATTGGTAATAATAATCACTTATAATCAATTTATGATTTTTTTTTTTGAATTTTGCATGAATATGTTGTTTTATTGGCTAATACACCACAAGTCCAACCTTGATCTCATTTTTGTATTATGAGTAGGGAAGTGAACGTTGACCTCATCTTTAACAAAAATGAAATGTGATAAAGTATGTTAAGAATTGTTGAAAATCTTGATCGAGAGAGGAAAACAAATAGAGGTCACATGACATGTTGCAAAAATAGTACGACATGAGTTCCACATTATCTAATATTAGTTAGAGATCCTTTTTTATAATAAAAAATATCTTTTACTCTTAGTTTTACTTTTGAATAAATTTATAATGTAACACATTAATTCTTTGTTTATATATAAATATTCATGTAAGAAGTATATCTAATAAGGACATGTGCAAGAATTAGATTCTTTAGTCAATTCTTAAATTATATTAACACTTTTATAAGTGATTGTTCCTCTTAAATAAGCAAGTGGAGAAATGGACAAAATTAATGAATTGCAAAAATTTTCTACATATGTATAAATTATCAAAGCAATAACAAGTTATATGGAGCAATGGAGCAAACATTTCTACATATGTAGTGGACGGGTCAAAGGAGCAAAAAGTAATGTCGACATAAAGACCATGATGAAACACGTAGCATTCTAGACCCTTATCCATAATTCGGTTCAAAGTTTTTGGTATTATATAACAAAGTTCTGCACATCGAAGGAAAAAAGTACCTAGGTCACTCAGCCCTGTTGCGAAGACCTACTGCACCAAGTCTTCGTTTAGAAGTATCCATGTATTTGTCCCTCCAATAATGCAGTCGCATGTAATCACGTGGGAAAGAGGACGACGTTTCATCATTCCCGGAACTTGATTATCTACAGTAGAAAGGGCACAGAGGGAGATGTGGAAAGGACTTCGTTGACAGCTCTCTGCGTGCTCCCAAAAAAGCTGTCGTCTGTGAACTAAATTTCAGCGAGCGCACCCGTACATCTTGGACGCGACTTGACGAAGGTGTGAGCACAGGACTTTTCGGTCTACTTCAAGTCATATCGCCATTATCATGTTTTCTTCACCAACTCGTACAAAACTGAAGCCAGATGGCGATCTGTCAGCCAGTACGACGTAGAGTAAAATCCGACAGTCTGTGGTGCAGAGCAGGGAAAGACGGACAATTATATCGCGCAGGCCAGCTTGACCTGAATAAAAGGGTAAGGCTTTTTTTAACTAGTATTTATTATATGTGAACAAAATAGACTAAAAGATAATTTCATAACAAAAGAGTTGACATTTCAATTATGTTAATTAAAATAAAAAAAATTATATGAAAAAGAATTTGTTTTTTGTGTAATTTGAACCCCAACATTTTTTTTCCCAACATTGTTGTTTAGTTTGCTTGTCAGTTGAGAAAACATTTGTAGAAATTCTACTAAAGATGTTAAACAAATAATATAATAATAAAAAAGACTCATTTCATAGAGATTGATAATTACTAAAATAATTAAATATTAACAATGAACTAATCATATTATTTATCTAACAAATCAAAAGTGAGTTAATAAAAATTAATCAAAATAATATGTTAGAACATCTAATTTTATCATAAATACTGAATGTGAATTTCAATAATTTATGTTTATAAGAACAATAATACCAATGTGATAACGAAATTTCCTAAGCTCTACTGAAATAAACACATGGGGAGCTGGGGATATTGCAGATTCCACAACTCCTCTTTTTTTTGGGGCTTTTATTTAGGCCACTTCGGTTCCCAGAGAAAAAAGAAAAAAAGTCATTGACGAGGAGGCTTAACCCCCCTCCACGCTAAATTTCCGAGAGAAGCAATGAATGTAGATGGGTCGTCTTCTGCAAGTAGGGCAAACTTGTTTCAAGACGTAGGAGCTGAGTTTATCGATGTTTATTCCTGAGTGATATTGTATGGAACTTGTTGAGAATGATATTTGGTAAAACAGGATCTTAACTACTTCTAATTACATTTCCAACCTATTTATATACAACAATTATTGAGGAATATTGTCTAGGCGAGGATAATCCCTGGCTAGTTTTTTTTCTCCCAAGAAAACGCTATAGTTTTTTATGATTGAGGCCCCTAAAGTGAGTGACCTTTGTAGGCGTCGTTAGATCTGGCCTGCTGCGTAAATATGGATGTCCGTGCTAGAAGAAAATTTGGTCTAGAATTGTGGAAGCACGAGAGATGGATCTTAGGGGAAGAATTTTCTAGCATTTAAACTTGGGTTTCTTCCTACTACCATCATCTGGAACTATCATCAAAGATTTCCCACAAAGATCATTTATGAAAGTTTTTCTTCTTTCATCCAAAAATAAATAAAAATTGTTGTACTTACTTACCATCATCTTGAAGTGTCCTGCTGAAGTAGTTGAAAATATTTAATGAAAATAATAATTTTTGATAGAGATGTGTTTCACCTTAATAGTTTATATCACATAAAGAAATACCCGATTTGCCTTCAAAATATCTGTTTGTGATAAAGATGTGGACCATGTCAGGTGTTAGGCAACCCGAAAGAGGGAGTGGGGAAAGGGTGGCGGGGATGGGGGGCGCAAGTCTTCGAGCCTCAACATCGACGTCAAAGCATTAGGCCAGACCTAAAGACGTGGCCATGCCTATAAAGCCAAGCACTTTAGGGACTTCAAACACAAAACCACGAACCTTCATACCAGATCCCATGGCCATACTTCGGTACGCAGAGCTACTTGGAGCATTTGTCTGCTTCCTTTTTCTTTTCCAATGGATAAGGAACAAACACCAGGGCATCATAAACTGGCCTCTAGTGGGAATGCTTCCTGGACTTGCTGTAAATCAACAGCATGTTCATGAGTATGCAACTGGGATTCTAAAATATTACGGGGGTACTTTCCATTTTAAGGGCCCTCGGGAAAAGGGCACCAAGTTCCGGGAGATTTTTGACGTTCTCGGAGATGGGATTTTCAGTGCCGACTATGACTGGTGGAGATTTCAGCGGAAGATGATTCAGTCATTGCTTAAGGACAAAAATTTCCAGCTGTTCTCCGAGAAAGTCTTCTCGTGGAAAGATGGAAAACGGCCTTCTGCCGGTTGTTGATCATGCCGCAGCTATGGGAGTTGAGGTGGACATTCAAGATGTTTCTCATCGGTACACCTTCGATGACGTTTGCTTGTTGGTTTTAGGTTTTGATCCAAATTGCCTCTCCATTAAATTTCCTGAAGTTGAATATTCGAAGGCGTTCGATCAAATTGAACAAAGTATCTTATACCAACACATCCTTCGAGAAAGTTATTGGAAGTTGCAGCGATGGCTTCAAATTGGAGAAGAGAAGAAGCTGGGCAGTGCTTGGAAGATTTTTGATCGATTCATATACCGATGCATCTCATCGAAGCGTGAAAAGCTGAGCATGAGCAGAACCCAGATAACGGAGGAAGAATATTTTGACTTACTAACGACTTTTATGAAGCAAGAAGCCAGCGCCGAAATGGACAATTTCACGAACTCCAATAGGTACGAGAGAGACTCTGCGATTAGTCTCCTCTCTGCAGGCAGGGACACCGTAGGTGCAGGTTTAAAGTGGCTCCTTTGGCTCGTCGCAATGCACCCACTGGTGGAAGACAAAATTCTCGAAGAGATAAAGGAGCATTTGCTGGTTAACAACGAGATGAAGTGGGATAGAAATGTGGAAAGCAAGCTAGTTTATCTCCACAGAGCCATATGTGAGTCCCTGCGTCTTTTCCCACCTGTACCATTCGAACTCAAAAGCGCAGTTCAATCTGATATTCTTCCCGGCGGCCATCGTATTCATCCAGGCGAGAAGATCAGGTATTCCTTATACGCAATGGGAAGGATGGAAAGCATATGGGGCGAAGATTGCCTAGAGTTCAAGCCAGAGAGATGGATATCAGGTGGAAGAATTTTGCATGTTCCATCTTACAAGTTCATAGCATTTAATGCAGGACCCAGGACTTGTATAGGCAAGAATATTAGTTTCAGCCTGATGAAGATGGTTGCAAGTACGATCATCTGGAATTACGAGGTTCGGATCGTTGAAAAGCATCCTGTTATGCCGAGTATCTCGGTTATACTCCATATGAGACACGGTTTGAATGTTAAGATCAGTAAGAGATACACCTGAGGACAAAATTTACGTGCTGCAGTAAACAATAAATGTCCGTAATGAATTTACTTAGTTAATAGCATTTGCATGCTATGGGTAGCTTTGTTGAAGCTCCTGAAAGACATTTCCTGTAGTTAGAGCAATAATGGCTGCCATATAAAGCTCTCTTCTTTATGTGAAAAATATTATCTATGTTTAATCAAAAAATAAAGCTGATTGGTGCAGATGATTGCTTGATCACATTTAGCAAGGTAAGATGGTTGTAAAAATGGCACAATCACCCTTTTCTTTTGTTCCCACCCTTCTATTATTTTTATCTTCTTTTAGTGTTAATTTATAATTCATCTTCATAAACATAAAAAAAAAAAAAAGAATCATATGAACTCTGGCTTTTGTAACAATAAAAATTCTTTTTGATGTTTTGTTATCAAAATGTTTGTTGTAAGCTAAGAGGAAAATCATTCGTTTAATATTTAGATAAAATTATCTCTTCTTGTTGAAACTAAAAATGCGTTTCAAAAGAATTTTACCAACCATAACTCACTTTAGTTGTGATATTATAGAACCTTTCACTTTGATGTAATAAGATCATGACTTAAATTATTGTATGGAATAACATAATTGTTTTATGTAATAACACTTAAAGGGTCATTAACTAGTCTAAAAGGATCATTAGATAATGATCTAATCAAAGTGTACTTTTAGCATCAATGGTTACAATTATAAGGAACATAATAGACCCATTCATATCTTTAATACCATACAATGGTTGGTTGTTCTCTTGAAAATATGACAAATTAAGAAAAACAAATTAACCAAAATATTTATGATTTGCCTTAGCTTGTATTGAACCTTGCCCTTTTGCACTAATAATTTATTATAAAGGTATTAGAAAGCTCAAAAGCCTAATCTAAAAGTTAGTTCAAGAGACTCTTAAAGCAAAAAAAGAAAACAAAGCCAAGTGGGCCATTGTTGCCCTATGCAGCCATGCATGCGTGCCTGGATACGCATGATAGTATAGGGATATAACAGCATTAAATCCTGTCATTCCCAAAAGGCAACAGAAAAACGATAGCGGAAAAGGAGTACATGGGAGGGAAAGAAGAGTTGCGGGAAGGCAGCAGAATATGTCCAACCTAGTTATTGTTCTTATCATGACTTTAAGGGACAATAAACTCCTCAGGACAAACTAAATACTGTATTAGGGGTATACTTTAAAATGCGACTGAGAGTTATTACGTTTTAAGAAGTATGGCTTTACTATTCCTAATTCGTCTCTGCAAAATGAATATAAAATGCTTACATTTTAACCATTCAGTTACATGTTGACTATTTTAGGAGATTAAAAAGAATGTACCAATTGTATTAAGAAGAAGGACACTAATCAATCTCAACAAGAGAAACACCAATTGATGTGTACGACACACATGCAACATGGTTACCCTTGTCTATCGTTCATATTATTGTTCCCTAAATTCTTCAAAACCTCACATTATCTAATACTATTTAGAGATCCTTTTGATAATAAAAAAATATCTTTTACTTTTAGGTTTACTTTTGAATAAATTTATAATGATACATATTAATTCTTTGTTTATATATAAATATTCATGTAAGAAGTAATGCTAACAAGGAAGTGTGCTAAAATTAAATTCTTTAGTCAATTCTTAAATTATGTTAACACTTTTATAAGTGAGTGTTCCTCTTAAGTAAGCAAATGGAGAAATGGACAAACTTAACTAATTGCAAAGAGTCTCTATACATGTATAAATTATCAAAGCAATAACATGATGAAAGTAGTGTCGACAAAAAGACCATGATGAAACACGTAGCATTCTAGACCCTTCTCAATAATTCGGTTCAAAGTTTTTGGTATTATATAACAAAGTTCTGCATCGAAGAAAAAGTACCTAGGTCACTCGGCCCTGTTGCGAAGACCTACTGCACCAAGTCTTCGTTTAGAATTATCCATGTATTTGTCACTCCAATAATGCTGTTGCATGTAATCACGCGAAAGAGGACGGCGTTTCATCATTCCCGGAATCTTTATTAATCTACAGTAGGCCTAGTGGAAAGGGCACAGAGAGAGATGTGGAAAGGACTTCGTTGACAGCTCTCTGCGTGCTCCCATAAAAGCTGTCGTCTGTGAACTTAATTTCAGCGAGCGAGTCCGTATATCTCGGACGCGACTTGACGAAGGTGTGAGCACAGGACTTTTCGGTCTACTTCAAGTCATATCGCCATTGTCATGTTTTCCACACCACCTCGTAGAAAACTGAAGCCAGATGGCGATCTGTCAGCCATTACGACGTAGAGTAAAATCCGACAAACTCTGGTGCGGAGCAGGGAAAGTCCGACAATTATATCGTACAGGCCAGCTTGACGTGAATAAAAACATAAGCCCTTTGGTGTTCATAAAATAAATCAGATCTAATATATCGCTTTATAACTAGCTTAAGGCTAGTGAATGAAGCCTTAGCCAATGAAATGTCCGAATTAGCACTTGGATTGTTGAGGGGCTATTAACGTGGTGTTAAGTCTTTCCATAGCACATGATCTTGTTTTGGAAATTGATTATTCTAATTTGATATGTCGTTTTATAACCAGCTTATGTAACACTTAAATTAAAAGTCTTGTTAAACCTGTTCAGCTGTGAAAAAAGCGTTTACGGAACAAGCCAGGTTAAACAATATTTGACTCGTTTTTAAGAATCAATAATATGTTATATTCTTTTGAGTGGAATATTATCTTCAAACATGTATACAATAGATTGTCATGATTCATAAAATATTTGAATAGAGTATTGGACAAAGTTTTGTTTAGTTTTCCTTCATTTATACACCTAATTAAGTGTCCTACACGTCACATAATGTCAGTTATAGATCAACTAATTTATTTTCTAACTACTCTCATTTAAAAGAAAAAAAAAGGCGGTAAGACTTTTTATGAATAGCTACACTAAATATATATATATATATATATATATACTTTTTCTTTTCTTTTCTAAAAGGGATATTGCTTAACAAGGATTCCTTTCTGTTCTATAAATCCCTTGGCTTATGGAGCAACTCAATGAAACTAGATATATATATATATATATATATATATATATATATATATATATATATATATTAATGAATATATGAGTTTATTTATTAAATAATAAAAAAGTATAAAAGCTTATGAGCATATTCCAGTATTACAATTTATTTAAGAGAAAATTAAATTTGAAAAACTCAAGACCATAGATAATTCTAGGAATCAAATTTCAAGATAACTCAAGAACGTAGCTTAGATGCTAATATATCACAAGAATTGGAACAAAGAGATGTAAGAAGAGCCAAGCTAAGGCAAGGATACTAAAAATGAAATAATGAGATTAGGGCCTTCGTTTCCACATGTATTAAAATGGGTGAAACACACAAATGCAATTTTTTTAAGGTCTCTATTTCATTCTAACTTGCCAAAACTATATGTTTAAAATGGGTCAAAAACACCTAAATGAAAAAAGAAAAAAGATTCAATAGAGAGGTAGTTTTGACCTACTCACCACTATACACATGAAATAAACAACAAATAAATAACACTGTGTTTGCCATCATTCACAATTGAAAAGAGTGATAGACAAGATGCCTGTAGTCCTATATGGAAGAAACTTTGGCTAAAGTGAGTTACTTAATTGTCATTAGTTTTTAACTATACCACCAAGACATGATGTTATAAAGACATTACTAAGGTGTATAAGTTTGATAATTCTTTCACAATTATTAGAATAATTAAAATTCATTGACAAAATAGTTGTTATTCTAATGAAAGCTCAAAACAACTAATTGAGCTATTGGATTTAGAATTAATTAAAATTCTAAAATCTTTTGTATTAAATAAAAATCATTCTTAAAAATTTCTTAAGATATTTTCAAAAATTATAAAGTAACAAATAAAACTATCGTCTGGGTCGAAACCCATGTCATATCAACTTAACCTCCACTTTAAAAATAATATTTGTATTAGTGAGAGTCAAGATAATGTTTCACTACAAATGCAAATGTCAAATCAACATCAAAGGCCGTAGTACGTCGTAAGTGGAAGCTCACCAAAACTTGATGCCACCAGGGCCTGTCACCGATTAAGACCCAAAGGTACTAAGGTGAAAAAGTAAATAGCAAAAGTCGGTCGAATCAGCTGGCTGATGTAACTGGCAAAAGTGGCAGCTGACATAGCAATAATGTCGAACAAAAGTAACCAATTATTAGGCCAAATTTTACTAAACACAAAAAAGAAAACGCTCAGTTATACTTAATAAAAATATATTTATCATTGGATTGAGTTTTATTTATACTTGTTCTTGAAATACTACTGCACCAAGCAAACGAAAACTTTAAGAAATAGAAAATTTACAATTAAAAATCAACTTCAAAAAAAATTGTATATTTTTTATCAATTAATATTGTGTTTTATTTTATTCAATATTCATTGGATCGCTCTATAATGGTAGATATTATCCTGCAAATTTTGTGCATTTTTGTATCAAAACTCGTGGACTATTAAAAGTTCTTTCTTAGGCTGCTTCACAATTCAGAAGCTCAACTTTATTAAATCTTTTGGTAATTTTAGTCAAATATTTTCTTAAGAGCCATCATTGTAATATTGTCTTCAAGCCTTTAGTAACTTTCCTTCTATTCATTTGACTTCGTTAATTATGAAACCAACCTAAAAGCAGACTAATGGGACAAAGCACGGCAAATGCTTATGATATATTCTCTTAGTTTGAATTCGGGTCTAGAGCGGTAGAGTTTCCCAAAAATATTATGAGATAATCAATACTCTTAGGATCTTTTTTCAATCTCAATGAGATGTTTAGTGGAAGTTCTTCTTTTCGAATCAGTCAATACTTAACTCCCCTTGATCCTTTAAGGATCGTCAATATTATCAAGTAGTATCCAATCGTTGAAATTAACTTAAAATTTAGTTGATTACAGTATGTAGGAATTAAGAGTGCATTTTTCGACGTTGCAATAGTCAGTTAAGTACGCATAAAGGGGGAGGGCAAGTGGTCCATACGACGTTACATTGATCATAGGTATAAGTGACTTTCAGCAATTCCTGTTAGTTGTTGGAAAGCCAATATTTGGTAGTTGAGGTATCATTGTCGTCTGGGGTTTAGTCTTTGTATAGTACATGCTTTTGTCTTTGTGAAATAAATCAGATCTGAAACCTTACTTTATAACCAGGTATTCGCTTCGACTTTCTTGTCTTCGGAACGTGAATTTATGGAGCATTGAAAGCCTTAGCTTATGAGATGTCTGAATATGTACCTGGGTTGTGGAGGAGTTATTACCGTTTTAGTGCCAAGTCTTTTCATAGAACGTGCTCTTGTGTTTGGGAATTTATTCTTCTAATCTGATATGTGATTTTGTTAGGGCTGTTCTATTCTTACAAAGCTTTTACTTTGAGGAAAAAATGAAGTTAAACAATATTTGAATAATTTTTAAGAATTAATAGTGTCATTATGCTTTTTTGTTTATAATGCTGTAGCAGCGGGTATAGTAAGCAAAATTATACAAAAAGAAAAAAGGAGGATATGAGATAACCATAATGGATGCAGTGGATGAACGTCAAGTGGTTGATATTATCCTCCGGGACCAGAACTTCTTGTTTCAGAGGGCAAACCTATCAAACTTGATCAACCATTTATCGTAACTACTTTTTTATTTTGAAACCTATATTAACTAACAAAAAGAAAAATTGTGGTCAGGAAGGTTATAGTAGCAAAAGCTATTGGAGTTTTTCGTTTATATATTGGAAGAATCCATTTTGTTATTAAAAAACTAGGAAAGGGAAAAAGTAATAACTGAAAGACAGGAAATCAATTAGTTATTCATCAAGTTTCATTTATTCAATGACTAGAATTAAACGAGAATATATAGCTTGAAGATGTAGAATGAAAATTCGTGAGTGTAATATTATTTTCAAACATGTACAAAAGAATTTGTCATAATCCATAACATTTTTTAAAATATAAAGGCATTTTAAGAGAGTAGAGGACAATTTTTTCTAGCCTTTATAATTGTAGTTAAGGACAAAATTAGCATTCTTCGCCTTAATTCAAAGTTCTACTGAAATAAGCACGACGGGGAGCTTGGGATAGTGCTGATTCCACAACTGCTCTTTTTTTGGGGGATTTTATTTAGGCCACTTAGGTTCCCAGAGGAAAAATAAAAAATAAAAAATAAAAAATAAAATCATTGACCAGGAGGCTTAACCCCCCTTGACACTAAATTTCCGAGAGAAGCAATGGATGTAGATGGGTCGTCTTCTGCAAGTAGGGCAAACTTGTTTCTAGACGTAGGAGATGAGTTTATATGTGCTTATTCCTGAGTGATATTGTATGGAACTTGTTGAGAATGATATTTGGTAAAACAAGATCTTAACTACCTCTTATTACATTTCCAACCTATTTATATACAAAAATTATTGAGGATGCTATGACTATTTTAATGAATATTGTCTAGGCGAGGATAATGCTGGCTAGTTCTTTCTCCAAAGAAAACGCTATAGTCTTTTTTATGATTGAGGCCCCTAACGTGAGTGACTTTTGTAGGCGTCGTTAGATCTGGCCTGCTGCGTAAATACGGATGTCCATGCGAGAAGAAAACTTGGTCTAAAATTATGGAAGCACGAGAGATGGATCTTGGGGGAAGAATTTTCTAGCATTTAAACTTGAGTTTCTTCTAACTACCATCATCTGGAAGTATCATCAAAGATTTCCCACAAAGATCATTGATGAAAGATTTTCTTTTTTCATCCAAAAAAGAACGAAAAAAAGTAGTTGTACTTACCATCATCTTGAAGTATCCTGTTCAAGTAGTTGAAAATATTTAATGAAGATAATAATTTGAGATAGAGATGTTTGTCGCCTTAATAGTTTATATCATATAAAGAAATAGCCAATTTTCCTTCAAAATAGCTGTTTGTGATAAAGATGTGGACCGTGTCAGGTGTTACGCAACCCAAAAGAGGGAGTGGGGAAAGGATGGGGGGATGGGGGGCGCAAGTCTTCGAGCCTCGACATCGACATTAAAAGCATTAGGCCAGACCTAAAGTCGTGGCCATGCCTATAAAGCCAAGCACTTTAGGGACCTCAAACACAAAACAACAAACCTTCATTCTTATTCCATGGCCGTATTTCAGTACGCAGAGCTACATGGAGCATTTGCCTGCTCCTTTTTCTTTTCCACTGGGTAAGGAACAAACACCAAGCCATCATAAACTGGCCTCTAGTGGGAATGCTTCCTGGACTTGTTGGAAATAAACAGCCTGTCCAGGAGTACTTAACCGAGATTCTAAAACATTATGGGGTTACTTTCCTGTTTAAGGGCCCTTGGTTTAGTGGTATGCATTTTGTACTTACCAGCGACCCCGAGAATATCAATCACATTTTGAGCAGAAACTTTTCCAACTAGGAAAAGGGGACCAAGTTCCGGGAGATTTTTGACGTTCTTGGAGATGGGATTTTCAGTGCCGACTCTGATTGGTGGAGATTTCAGAGGAAGCTGATTCAGTCAATGCTTAATGACAAAACTTTTCAGCTGTTCTCCGAGAAAGTCTCACGAGGAAAGGTGGAAAGCGGCCTCATTCCAGTCCTTGATCATGCCGCAGCTATGGCAGTTGAGGTGGATCTTCAGGATGTTTTTCACCGGTACACCTACGACAACGTTTGCTCGTTGGTGTTAGGTTTTGATCCAAATTGCCTCTCCATTGAATTTCCTGAAGATGAATATTCAAAGGCGTTTGATCAAATTGAAGAAAGTATCTTACACCGACACATCCTTCCAGAAAGTTATTGGAAGTTGGAGCGATGGATTCAAATTGGACAGGAGAAGAAGCTAAGCAAGGCTTGGAAGATTTATGATCCATTCCTATACCAATGTATCTCATCCAAGCGTGGAAAGCTGAGCCAAAGCAGAACACTGAAAATGGAGGAAGACAATTTCGACTTAGTAACAACTTTTATGAAGCAAAACGCCAGCGCAGAAATAGAAAATTTCACGAACCCCAACAGGTACGTGAGAGACTTAGCGATTAGTCTCCTCTCTGCAGGCAGGGACACCGTAGGTGCAGGCTTAACCTGGCTCCTTTGGCTCGTCGCAACGCACCCACTGGTGGAAGCCAAGATTCTCGAAGAGATAAAGGAGCATTTGCTGGTTAACAACGAGATGAAGTGGGATAGCAATGTGGAAAGCAAGCTAGTTTATCTCCACGGAGCCATATGTGAGTCCTTGCGTCTTTTCCCACCTGTACCATTAGGACACAAAAGCTCAGTTCAATCTGATATTCTTCCCAGTGGCCATCGTATTCATCCAGGCGAGATGATGTTGTATTCCCTATACGCAATGGGGAGGATGGAAAGCATATGGGGCGAAGATTGCTTAGAGTTCAAGCCAGAGAGATGGATATCGGGGGGAAGAATTTTGCATGTTCCATCTTACAAGTTCATAGCATTTAATGCAGGACCCAGGAATTGTGTAGGCAAGAATATTAGTTTCAGTCTGATGAAGATGGTTGCAAGTACCATCATCTGGAATTACGAGGTTCGGGTTGTTGAAAAGCATCCCGTTTTGCCGAGTATCTCGGTTATACTTCATATGAAACATGGTTTGAAGGTTAAGATCAGCAAGAGATGTATCTGAGTAAGAAATTTCCGTGCTATAATTAATGTTTGCAATGCATTTCCTCGTTGAAAAACATTTTCTATGTTTAAAGCGTGTTGGCCCAGTTGATGACTTGATAACATTTGGGAAGGTAGCACAATCATCCTTTTCTTTCGTTTCCACCCTCATGTTATTTTATATCTTTTTTTTTCTTTATTGTTAGTATGTAATTTTTATTTTATTTTATGTAAACGTAAGTTTATATTAATAAAAAATAGGGTGCAGAAGTATAAGGACCGTAATTCATCTCTATAAGCATTAAAAAAAAGCCATTAGAACTCTGGTTTTTCTAACTATAAAAGTTCTTTTGACCTTTCGTCCCAAAAAAACGTTTGTTGTATTCTAAGAAGGAAGTCATTCGTTTAATATTTAGATAACAAGGAGAATAGGTTGCGCGAAAGGCCAACAGAAAAGCAAAAAGAGGCTTTTCTCTTTGTGGGACAATTCTGATATGGTATGTCGCTTTATAGCCAGTTGGAGGCTGGGACCCTGTCTCCGAAAAGTGAATTTTAGGAGCATTGGAAGAGCATAGTTTATCAATGTCTAAAGTGAATTTAAGGAGTTATTATCATTTGGCGGTTGAGTCTTTGAGATTCGATATGTTGACCTTTTAACCAGCTTATGTAATGCACGGATTGATAGGTTTCTGCATAAATTAAATAAATGAACATAAATACATATATGTTTTTTCAACCTCTTGGCTAGAAAACTACAGTTGTTTAATTTTCTTCTTGTGCGACCTGCTACTTTGTTAAGCTTTTAGTATGGTGATATGAAGACTTTTGCTTTCTCTCTTTGTGACTTCCACTTTTGGTTATAATTCCTTACGTCTAGACCTTTCATTCAAAATAAGGGTATAACTCAACGCAGCTATATATGAGTTTTGGCGTTTCAAATTATTCTAACGAAATTTTGTGTACATTTATTTCTCTCTCTCTTTTCTTTTTTTTCTTTCAAGGAGGATAAGTAATAAAATTGGACAATAAGGCTATATTTCAAAGATATACAAAATCAAAATCAAAATTAAAAAAACCCTGAAGCATTAGCCTAAGAACTAAGCTTACTAGGCTGAAACAAATCCACTAGACTATCCCAAAATTAAAGCAGTGATTCATTTTCTGGAGAACACTTAATTATGAGAAATAATAGTTCCCTTTCCGTGGCACCCTAACTTTAGCGTTTCTATTCTTCCTTCATAAAGTTAGTATTGAATTGAGTAGATATTATACCAGTTTTTCGTTTTTCACTTGATTAGAAGGTTTATATGAATTTTAGGCATGTGTTGATTGATATTAATTAGGACTTTGGCTTTCACGGACTTATCTTAAAAGACAGGAAAACATAAATTCATTTCTCATATTTAATGGTCTCACCAGAAACATTCTATTACATAAAAGATTATAGATTACAAAAACCGATATACATTGTCATCAACATTGTCTCACTAGGAAACTAGAATGCGTGGATTAGACATTAACAGGAGATAATCTTACCAACAAGCAACGAGAAAACATTTTCTCGTTCCAATGGGTCAAGGAAAAATGGGAGCTCAACTTCTGTTTATTCTTTCCAAGGGGGCTTTTGGGGCTACCAGTCGGACTTCCTTGTATATTTAGGAATTAGATTTGGAACACTTGTTTCTTAGGCTAGTATCACACTGTCGTCCCCTCCAAGTGGAACAGAAGTTGTGATTTAAGTTAAGATATGTTTCAAGATCACTCCAAATTTCTCTCTTCTAGTTGCAAATCATTAGAAGAAGGCATTACTTTGGATTCATTGCACTTTTTATCTCTTTAGTACACATGGTACTTGCCTTCAGTAAAACATACTTTTTGTCTTATCATCGTAAAATGCCAAGGATTCCAACTCAAATCAATGGCCAGATTTGTTTTTTGTTTGAGGTAGACCACATCGTGATCTCTAGACGTATTGGGTTCATCATATAGAAATTTTGAGATTCCATATAGATTTTGTGCATTTTATATCAAAACTCGCGGATTATCAAAAACTCTTTCCTAGATAATTTAGAATCTCAACTTTATTAAATCTTTTGATAATTGTTGTCAAGCATTTCATCAAGATCCATCATTGTAATCATCTTCAAACCTTTAGTGATTTTCCTTCTTTCTACTTGACTTTTTTTAATTACAAAATTAAAAAAAAAGGTAAATGCAAATTAACGGGACGAAGCACGTTGAGTTCTTCGAATATTTTTCCTTGGTTAAATTGTGTATAAAGCAGTAAATTTTTCCTTTAACATTTATGAGATGATGAGGGCAACTTTGGTCAAGCTCGGCTAGATGTTTAGAGGAAAGTCGTCTCTTCTAGAACTCGGCCAATACTTTTAATCCCCCCATTTATTTCAAAATCAACAATAGTAATCATTGGCGCCTGATCATTTATGCTTAAAAGAAATCGTTAAATACAAATAAAGCAGTGGTTTAAGATTGGAAACTATAAATTTACTCCATTACAGAAGGCGTTGAAAATGCTTTTTCATATTAGAATCGCTGGTCAATGAATGCGTTGATAAGAAGAGAAAAGTGCTTTGCATAGTACATGCTTTTATTTTCAAGAATTCATTACTCAGTTTCTGAAACATTTGAATTCAGACTTTCTTTTTTGTATGAATGTTCAGTTGTGAAAATAACTTAACTATTTTTTAAGAGAAAAAAAGGTTAAAAAAAAGTAACAAATTTTTAAGAACCAATAAAATGGTTTTGTTCATTTAATTGGATTATCATCTTTAAACACATTGTAAATCGTCATCATCCATGAAACATTCTCAAATAGAAAACAATATCGATGCAGACGAGGGAAGTTCTATGTTTAGATTCAGGTATTTACCTAATTGTGGATTCTATGCAGGATATCGCTATGATTCTAAATTAACTTTATTCATTTTCTATTTAATTTGATTCTAAATGAGTCCAGTTCAACACGCCTAATAAAACAGTAAATGGTAAGACATTTTCAAAAATGAATGATACAGATATTGATTGAAAAGAATCCTCTTCTATTCCACTGGTTCTTTTCTTCCTTGTCTTATGGAGCAACCTAATGCGACTTCCTTGATTTGGATGTGGCTACATTATTCTGGTAGCTTAGTTTCAAGAAATCTTAGGTAGTTCAAATGAGGGGAAATAACAAAGAAATTTGGAACATACAATTTTTAGTTTCAAGATATCTTAGGTAGTTCAAAAAAGATTTGACTATCCGGCATGCATCCAACTTATTACAAGTCTAGTTGTAGCTATTCTATTATGAAATCATCTTTTATTTTATTTTACTCATATACAATAAGTGCAAGCTAAAAAAAATATCTTAGGAAACTTTGTATGATATAAAAAGATACAATTTTTATATCATCCAAATTTGTCTAACTTAGAATAGATAGGGAGGATTCTTAATTAAGAAAAAATTCCAAAAGAAGCAGCGTAGAATGAAATTGTTCTACTTTTGCCATGTAATGAAGCACTAGGGTTGAGAAGGCCCTATGTTCTTCTCGGCTCCCAAGTTTTCATATGGATGTGTATTTGCAAATCTACAGATTTGGGATAAGAAGTTTTTTATTTTTATTTTTTTAACCAAGGAAGCCTACTCTAACATGAAAAAAGGTAATTTCAATTGCACAATTAGCAAAGAACAGCAGCTGAAATTTCTCTCTTGCACAGAAATGTACCGGACACTTTGTGGAGTTTTCCAAGGTTTTTTGTTTTTATCGACAAAGAAATGAAAGACAAAATGGCTAAGTAAGTAGCATGTCCAACATGGTCCAAGCACAACAAAAATAGAGCCCATGTGAAAGCTCAAGTTGATCAAATGATCATACTTTATTTGCCAATGTCGTTCATTATCGCTGTTAGGTGATCAAGGCACCAAAAGTTTCTGTTTGCTACGATACTTCAATCATAGAATGCATCCAGAAGAGAAGAAGAGTAGAGGAAAAGAGTACAGCTACTTTAAGAGTTCTACAAACATCAAGCCGAGGCCAATAGTTCATCATTCCCTCTGATCTCTCCAATTCTCTGAAACAGATATTTATGTACAAAGGCCCATAAGAGTTATAAAGTTGTAGAGGCCCAACATAGAGTCTTGGAGTAGCAGAGACCAAGGTTCTAAAAACGTCGGCCCAGTTACGAGGCCTTAAGAAGTAGAAGCATATACTAGGGGTTTGAAGTAGAAGAGACCGAGACAAAAAGGATGACGAAAATATCTACGATTACTCGCAGGCATTGGTAAAAATAATCACTTATAATCAATTTATGATTATTCTTTTATTTTTGAATTTTGCATGAATATGTTGTTTTATTGGCTAATAGAAACTAAGTACGGTACCATTGGTTTTTCCAGTATGCACCACAAGTCCAAACCTCAAGCTCATTTTTGTATTATGACTAGGGAAGTAAACGTTGATCTTATCTTTAAACAAAAATTAAATGTGATAAAGTATCTTAAGAATTGTTGAAAATCTTCATTGAGAGAGAAAAACAATCAGATGTCACGTGACATGTTGCAAAAATAGTACAACATGAGCCTCACATTATCTAATATTATTTAGACTTTTTATAATAAAAAAATCTTTTACTCTTAGGTTTACTTTTGAATAAATTTATAGTGAAACACATTAATTCTTTGTTTATATATAAATATTCATGTAAGAAGTATTGCTAATAAGGAAGTGTGCTAAAATTAAATTCTTTAGTCAATTCTTAAATTATATTAACACTTTTATAAGTGATTGTTCTTCTTAAATAAGCAAGTGGAGAAATGGACAAAATTAATTAATTGCAAAAATTCTATATATATGTAGAAATTATCAAAGCAATAACAAGTTATATGGAGCAATGGAGCAAAAATTTCTACATATGCAGTGGAAGGGTCAAAGGAGCAAAAAGTAATGTCGACATAAAGACCATGATGAAACACGTAGCGTTCTAGACTCTTATCCATAATTCGGTTCAAAGTTTTTGGTATTGTATAACAAAGTTTTGCATCGAAGAAAAAAAGTACCTAGGTCACTCGGTCCGGTTGCGAAGACCTACTGCACCAAGTCTTCGTTTAGAATTATTCATGCATTCGTCCCTCCAATAATGCTCTTGCATGTAATCGCGTGGGCAAGGGGACGACGTTTCATCATTCCCGGAATCTTTATTAATCTACAGTGGGCCTAGTGGAAAGGACACAGTGAGAGATGTGATTATTGAATCGAAAAGCTGGAAGGTAGACTTAGACTTCGTCGACAGCTCTCTGCGTGCTCTCATAAAAGCTGTCGTCTGTGAAATTAATTTCAGCGAGCGAGCCCGTATATCATGTTTAAAGACGTGAGCAGACGACTTTTCGGTCTACTTCAAGTCATATCGCCATTATCATGTGTTACACGCCAACTTGTACAAAACGGAAGGCAGATGGCGATCTGTCAGCCAGTACGACGTAGAGTAAAATCCGACGAACTCTGGTGCGGAGCAGGGAAAGAAAATAATGAGATTAGGTCCTTCTTTTCCACATATACTAAAATGGGCGAACACACAAATGCAATTTTTTTATGGTCTTTATTTGATTATAACATGCCAAAATTGTATGTTTAAAGTGGGTCAAGAAAACCTAGGAAAATATGAAAAAGATTCAATAGAGAGGTGTTTAGACCCACTCACCGCAATACACAGTAAGTAAACAACAAATAATTAGCACATTGTGTTTGCCATTATTCACAATTGAAAAAAGTGATAGATGGCATGCTTGTAGTCTTATATGAAAGAAACTTTGGCTAAAATGGTTATGTAATTGTCATTAGTTTCTAACCATACCACCAAGACATAAAGTTACAAAGACATCACTAAAATAGAATAATGGACATTCACCAACATAATAATTGTTATTCTAATGAAGGCTTGAAACAACTAATTGAGATATTGGATTTAGAATTAATTCAATTATTAAAATCTCTTTTATGAAATAAAAATCATTCTTAAGATATTTTCAAAATTTATCTTACAAAGTAACAAATAAAACTATCTTCTAGGTTGAAAACTATGTCATATCAACTTCACCTCCACTCTAAATAAATATTTATATCCATTAAGATAGTGAGGAGTCAAGGTAACGTTTGACTACAAACGCAAATATCAAATCATCATCAAAGGCAAGAGTACGATGGAAGTAGCTGCTCGCAAAACGTGATGCCACCAGGGCGCATCACGAATGAAGACCCAAAAGTACCAAACTGAAATAGCAAATAGCAGAAGTCGGTTGAGTCAGCTAGCTGACGCAACTAGCAGAAGTGGTAGCTGACATAGCAACAATGTCGAACAAAATTAACCAATTATTAGGCCAACTTTTATTAAACACAAAAAGTAAAAGGCTTAGTTACACGTATTAAAAATATATTTATCCTTAGATTGAGTTTTATTTATATTTGTTCTTAAACTACTACTGCACCAATCAGATGATAACTTTAAGAAATAGAAGATTTACAATTAAAAATTAATTTAAAGGAAAACTAGTATATTTTTTATCAATTAATATTGTGGTTTATTTTATTCAATATTCATGGGATCACTCTATAATGGTAGATATTATCCCGTAAATTTTGTGCATTTTTGTATCAAAACTCGTGGACTATTAAAAGTTCTTTCTTGGGCTGCTTAACAATTCAGAAGCTCAACTTTATTAAATCTTTTGGTAATTGTAGTCAAATATTTTCTTAAGAGCCATCATTGTAATATTGTCTTCATGCCTGTAGTAATTTTCCTTCTATTCATTTGACTTTGTTAATTATGAAACCAACCTAGAAGCAGACTAATGGGACAAAGCACGTTGAATGCTTATGATATATTCTCTTAGTTTGAATTGGGGTATAGAGCAGTAGAGTTTCCCAAAAATATTATGAGATAATCAATACTCTTAAGACCTTTTTGTCAAGCTCAATGAGATGTTTAGAGGAAGTTCTTCTCTTCCAATTAGTCAATACTTTACTCCCCTCGATCCTTTTAGGATCGTCAATATTATCAACTAGTATCCAATCGTTGAAATTAACTTAAAATTTAGTTGATTACAGTATGTAGGAATTAAGAGTGCTTTTTTCCACGTTGCAATTGTCAGTTAAGTACGCATAAAGGGGGAGGGCAAGTGGTCCATACGACGGTACAATGATCATAGGTATGAGTGACTTTCAGCAATTCCTGTTAGTTGTTGGGAAGCCAATGGTTGGTAGTTGAGATGTCGTCGTCGTCTGGGGTTTAGTCTTTGTACAGCACATGCTTTTGTCCTTGTGAAATAAATCAGATCTGAAACATTGCTTTACAACCAGGTATTCGCTGCCACTTTCTTGTCTTCGGAAAGTGAATTTAAGGAGCATTGAAAGCCTTAGCTTATGAGATGTCTGAATATGTACCTGGGTTGTTGAGGATTTATTACCATTTGCAGGGCTGTTCTATTCTGAAAAAAGCTTTTACTTTGAGGAAAAAACGAAGTTTAACAATATTTGAATAATTTTTAAGAATTAATAATGTCATTATGTTCTTTTGTTTATAATGTTATAGCAGCGGGCATAGTAAGCAAAATTATACGAAAAGAAAAAGGAGGATATGAGAGAACCATAAGGGATGCATTGGATAAATGTCAATTGGTTGATATTATCCCCCAGGGACCAGAACTTCTTGTTTCGGAGGGCGAACTTATCAAACTTGATCAACCATTTATCATAAATTCCAAAGGTTTATTTTAATCCGTAATTTGTTACGATTAGAATAAGTAGATTTTCAAGTGTTGAAGTAATGATCTAATGGGCTAGTCAACTTTGATAGGATCCTCTTGAAACTTTTGAAAACAGTATCAGTAATTCTGCTGACACGGAATCGTCCTCCTAACTTCCCCATAATCATGCTCGGTAATCACGACGACAGAAGTTGTTCCCCTTGAAGAAGCCATTCAGCAGTAGCTACATCCGGAAGATAATAGTGCAATGATGCAATGGTCTTATACACCGTTTGATACTCCTTCTCCAGGTCTATGGCTTCCTCTCCAACGGAAGGTCAGTTTGGTGCAGTTCAAATATCTGTTGCTCAAGAGGCAGAGTCAGACCTCTGTTGTCAAAGAGCTGCAGTAACCCGTTAATGGCAACCCACAGATAGACCTCACACAGTCATCTCATTATCAGCATACAGACCTCGGACAGTCATCTCCCCAGCAGCGGGTTTTTGAGATTGGACAGTCACCTCACCAGCAAGGGTTCGAGAAGATTCAGTTTCCTCATTTTCAACCTGACTTAGGCCAAAATGCAGGGTTTGAGCTGGCCTTTGATTTGTATTCTAGAGCTCAGTAAGACTTTCATCAGCCTCTACAAATTAAAACCGAACCGACCTTTCCCGTTTTTCAGCCTGTCCAAGAAAATGATGCAGGCTTGATGCACCCACAAGATATGGATGTAGACCTCACGTTTTATCTTGAGCAAGCAGCAGATTTCCAATTCTTGCATGCATGGGATTTTCAAGTGTTGTGTAAAACAACAAATCGGTGTGCAATGTGTAGCAAATTGTTTGAGTTGTGTTCCAATTGAGCCTGGATTGATGCTCAAAACGGACTTTTCATAAAGTTCAAATGTTGTTTTGGATGTTAGCTAAATAAAAATTAAATGAATAAATATAAAATTATACAGTAAAACATCAGCCAATAAATGCCTACATCTACAATAAAGTTGGAAGAATTTCTTTCACTACTTGCAATCCAATATATAGAAGTTTTTACAAAAATTCTTTGTCAAACACATCCTTTAAATGCTCCTTTAAGAGCACAAAGAAGTATACAAGAACTAAATAAAGATGACTAGCACAGAGGAAATTGTGGATTTATGTCCTCCAATAAAAAATTGAGATGTCAAAGAACATCATCGGGCCAACAAAGAGTTAGGGATAAGATTTTCGGCGGCTCTGAAACTGTCCCTGAAATCCTTTCCATCGAGAAAAACTGTGAATCTAAGCAACGCAGGCTCCTTATGTAAGTGAAAGCATATTTTGCCAAACATGAGAAATCAGACTGCGAAAAAAATGAGTCGCATCAAAATCCAGCGGCACTTTTGCTCGCATTCATAGTTGATCTAGATATCCAAATTATGCAACTTCTGAAGTGTAAAAGAAAGTGGTATTATTATATTATTATTAGTCTGGTTAACAATTTGTTAGAATAAATCAGAAGGTGAATAATATATGAAGCACGATATTTATCTACTTGTCAGTAAAGGTCCATATTCATTGATGAGACGGGGAAGACGAATGAAGTAAAACTTTGAAGACTACATTTCTGCATATGCCAGACTCCAAGGGCCCATGCTATTAAGATACCGATAGAGACCCACGGGAGACAAGTGAAGTTCCCCGAATCAGCAAAGGTTTTCCACGGTTCTTCGGAAGTTGAGACGTGGCAAGACTTTTACAAAGAGAAAACCGAACCAGGCAGAGTGAGTTCTGATGTATAGGGTCAAGGGAACGAAACATATTCAGTGTTTCGGACAGGGGTTTGCCATAATTGACTCTTCCGCCATTTCTCCATAGCTGTGGTGACTTCCTCCGATATATTTGCTTTATAAACTTTTTGGCGAATGTCGAGAAGGACGGAGTCTTTGGAGGATTCGATGGGAAGCGTGACTGAGGATATGATATACGTTTCCGTGGGAAAAGATGCGAAAGAGGGCAAAGCAATCCTGTTGTGGGCTTTGCAGAACTCTGGCGGGAAGAGAGTTTGCATCCTTCACGTGCATCAGCCAGCACAGCATATCCCCTTCAGTAAGTCCCAAATACGTGTAATTTATGTAGGCTTTATGTTCACAACATATGGATATTCTGAGGGGACTGTGGAAACTGATTAGGGAGTGTTTTATGGATCCTGAGAATTGTTCTTGGCCGACTTTGTTTCTTGAACTCCGAATGACAAACCTGACAATGATTTGCTTCTTCATGATAACTGTTCTAAATCGTACCAGGATTTCTGGTTGTTTTGAGGAAAGGAATGATCCCAGTAGACTCAAGAAACCGCTTAAAGGGAAAGTGGGAAAAATAATTCGCCGAGGTTGAAGGAAATTAACTTCGGATTTTGACAAGCGATTCCGGATAAAATGGCGAATTAACTTACAAATTTCGGCTGGGTCTAGATTGTAAGGTGGTAATATGGTGAAATATTCTTGGAGGAATTACGTTACTAAGTTGACTGTGATATCTTTAACCCTGAATTTCCTCTTGAGGAATTTGACTTTTCTTGCCTATTTCCGGTCTTTTTCCTTTTCTAAGTGAATTTTATTTGGGTCTTTTCTTGGTTCCAGTGGGTGCTAGAGTTCCAGCAAACTCACTGAACGATGAGATTGTGAGGCAACACCAGGAAACTGAAAGGGCAAAGATGCGTGAACTTATGGATGAGTACATTATTTTCTGTCGCCAAAGTGGGGTAAAATTCCTCCTGTCGCCATGAAATTCTTCTGTCGCACACTTTTCTTGCTAGATTTATATAAATTCTATTCACTGTCTCTATCCTTCTCTCGCAATAATTAATTCTTCCACCACAAGTTTAATATCTTAGACAGGACAACCTCACATGTCAAAACACAGGACCAGCAAATCTGACTGAAAGAAGCTGGTTCAATATTCAAATTTGATAAAGGAATCATCAATTAACAAGTTAGGCCCCATGACAAAAAGGCATAGTTTTCGTTCTTAAAAATGTAATAGTTTTAAACTTCAAAGTTTGATAAAAAGCTTACAAATCGAGAGAGTCACTATTGAGATGCTGGATTGCAACAATATAATTGCTGAGTTTTCTGATCTACTTTTGCATTGTGGCTCTAAAAGTATAGGTACGAGCAGAAAGATTGGTAACAGAAGCAAAACTTATTGGGGACGGAATTGTAGAACTCATTTCTCGGCATGGGATCGAGAAGCTTGTTATGGGAGCGACATCGGAAAAGAACTATAAAAGGTACGATTACAGTAAGAACTTTATACTTGCTCAGCGCAACTTTGAAGTTTATGTTCACAAAGCGGTTATATTCCTATCGTAATGCTTTATCTGCTGTTACTTTTTGTTCGTTAAGAAAAGTTGCACGAGTAATAGGTCCTAACAGTACCAGTTTTAGTCCCAGTTTCGTGAAAGAAAGCAATAATATGATTACAGGCGAGAAGACATTAACCTATTGCATATTTTAGAGCAGTTGAAAAAATTAACAAACTGCTAATGACTAATTGAAGTAGTTCGAGGAGGGATAGACTTGGGGATTTCACATGCCTTTCAGGCTTTAGATATCCTTCTCAAATGGAAAGGCAATGATTCATCAATTAATTCTTGGAAATACCTTGGAGTTCGTTGAAGATATGATTTAAACTTGTTATGTCGATAATGATCACTTGCTTTCTGGTATAATAGTAAACGTAATATTTACATAAATTTTAACTGAAATAAAATGCTTACATTTACTTTGGATTGAATTGTTCAACAATTGTTGTAGAAAAATGAAGGACATTTCATCGAAAAAAGCAAAGTATGTGCGGGAAAAAGCACCTTCTTCTTGTCATATACAATTTATCTGCAAAGGTCTCCTCATTTTTACCAGGTTTGTTAGATGAAAATTTGTTAATTATATCTTTGTATTTAATCTTTTTTTTTTGTTGAAATGTAAGTTTGCATTAATAAAAAGTAGTGTAGAAAAGTAAAAGAACATACCTTAACATTACAAATTTCAACAACTATGAAAAGATTGAGGTTGAAAGCCTCCAAATCTCACTTAAAATGATATTAACCTATGATGATTTTACATTTTGAAATAAAGAAGCTCTCTCTCGTATAGTTTCCATTTGTATTTAATCTTTCTTCTACACTTTTTCTAAGTAAACTTTATATACATACTATTCTTTACACAAGATGATAATAAGGAAAATATCCCTATGATGAGACTACTCATTATATTACATCAAATCAAATATGTTCGCCCAACCCTCTAGACATGTTGAGTGAATAATTTTTTAGCTATTTGAGTCTTTCTTTTTTTCCATGTGAAATTTGTTTTTAATACGTCTTTTGATAGTTTCCAGGGTAGCATCTTTAGGATTAGCATTATTCCTAAAGATTCTACTTTTAATTCAACTCTCTCTCTTTTGCAGTTACACATACTTATGATTTTAAAACTCAGTTTGATTAAAATATTCCAATAATCAGTCAAAATAGTATGTTCCTCATGCTAAGTACTATATCAATATAGGGATGCAGAAGTAGACAAAGGAACTGAACCATCAAACCACATGAGATCACGATCTTTTACCTTGAGGCCTAATAGGTACAGCACTGAAAGTCCGCAACCAAATCCCTTGGTATCAAAATCTACTACAGAGAGGCCAAATGGGGATTGCATAGGAAGAAGCCTCTTTGATAACTCTCAACCAGCAGGCTGCGGAGAGATTCCATCTCATAGGAGCAGGTTGGATGTAGAAGTGAGTTCAGATGAATTGGTGGGCTTATCAAGATGGCTTTTGGGTTGCTCAACAAGCTCTTCCAAAAGAGAAGCTGATATAACTGTGTCTTTGTGGAAAGAGCAGAATGAGACTGGGTTACAGCTTAACGCACCTTCTCGGTCGCCAAGCTATTCAAGAAATCGTTCTCAGGAGGTTCCCTCTTCATCACTGCCACTCAGTCCACCATCGGTTCCGAATGCAAGTACGATCCCAAGATCCTCTGGTGGAGCTCTCGGTGTGGTGGTATGTGCAGAGCATCTTGGTTTTGATTAGTGCTTTAATTTTTAGGGTTTCTATAAGAAGCACTTTCTCTCTAGGTTATACATATCTATATAATCATTGATCAAGTTGTGAAATGATGTGAAAAAGGCTTAAAACTCTAACGCTTAACGGATCTTAGCAGCATGTAAGCTTTTATAAGACTCTTTATGAGCAACTCAACCAATCAATGGCGGAGGCTGAAAAAGAAACACGCAGGCGTCTGAAGGTAGAAAGAGATTTAGTTGATGCCACTCACCGGGTAACTTTTGTAACCTTTTTCCATTTATGGTAATTTTCTTTTGCACTCTCAGATGTGAACTGTAAAATGTATTCTTTCTTTCGAAAATTTTCTAATTGATATAAAACCGAGAAAGATGCAAGTATAATGCTAAAGACATTGCACTCAGTTTGATTATTATATGCTCTACACTTGAGAGATATAAGGATGTAAATTTAAAAGGTCTAATTTCTGATGCAAATTGCGCATAATCTAATCAACAGTGCCACCTAGAGATGGTGCAAAGAAAAGAAGTTGCGGAAGCACTAATGAGGGAGAGGGAAGAGCTTGAAAAGGTGAAGGATCAGAGAGACCAGCTAATGGAAGAGCTCCAAGATCAGGAAACGTCACTAAAGACTGAAATTGCAAAGTTACGAAGTAAGATGAACAAATTGCAGATGGGGCGTGATAATGCACTGACAGAAGCTGAAGCGCTGAAAAGAAAGCTAGCGGACACCTCAATCACTCAATTGCCTCAGTTCTCTGACTTTTCGATCTCTGAGTTAGAAGAAGCTACTCAAAAATTTGGTGAATCCCAGAAAATTGGACGAGGAGGATATGGAAATGTTTACAAAGGGTTCTTGCGTCAAACCGAGGTTGCCATAAAGGTTTTAGGATCTCATAATGCGCATGGCATCGCACAGTTCCAAATGGAGGTTTGTTATTCATCTAAAAGAGTACGATAGTTGTTTAGTTTATTATTTATTAGGCCTATTGCTTGGAAGTTAGAATCCGGACCAGGTTGCTTGGCTTTCTAGTTTGATAGATTTGATAGGTTGCATTATTTATTGAGCTTTGGAAATTATATACTTTCGAAGTGCTTCATTGTTATTAGTACATATTTCCTTCATTCACAGGTAGCTCTTTCTAGTATGAAAAGTAATTCATTTTTAGCACTTAGGTATAACTAGGTTCTTTATCCATTTAATATGTCGTTATTGTATATGATAATAATCTGCAATTGTTTGTATTTTTAGTTGATAGATTTAAACCCTACAAATTGATACATTTTCTTGAGCAGAATCAAAGTTTCGTTTGTCACATTTTTTTTTGTCATCAGTAAATGTCAAAGTTTTTGCTACTTGCAAAAACAAAAATTTGTACTTTGACAATGGAATGTGGTTGGAGCAAAAATTTCACATTCCAGCTCTTTTGTTCGTATGTATCAGGTTGGTGTATTAAGTCAGTTGAGGCATACCCATGTTGTGAAACTTATAGGATCGTGCCCGGAGGTTTTTGCACTCATTTATGAATATCTACCAGGTGGAAGTCTTATAGATCGGCTCACTTGCAAGGATAATAGTCCTCCACTGTCATGGCTAGCTCGAATGCGCATTGCCATGGAGTTGTGTTCTGTCATTATGTATCTTCAGTCTATGAAACCTTACAGTCTAGTACATGGTGATCTGAAACCCTCCAATATTCTCTTTGATGCCAACTTAGTCACTAAACTGAGCGACTTCGGAACCTGCCGTTTGTTATCCCCCGATACAGGTTCGAGTGACAACGAAACGTTGTATCTTGAAACAGTTCCGAAAGGATCGATAGCCTACATAGATCCTGAATTCCTTTACACTGGAGTGGTTACCTTGAAGTCAGATGTTTACGCGTTTGGGATCATATTGCTGCAATTGTTGACTGGAAGATCACCGTTCTCGCTTTCTAATGTTGTGAAATACGCCCTAGATGATGGAAATTTAAATGCCATCTTGGATCCTTTGGCAGGAGACTGGCCCACTGTGCTTGCCCAAAAGGTGGCTCACTTGGCATTGAATTGTTGTGACAGGAACCGAAGGAACCGGCCAGATTGGTCAGACGTGTGGAAGGTGTTGAACCAGTGAGAGTATCATGTGCCTCAACTATAGACATTCTTCTAATCCGTCCATATTTTCTGCTGCTTGTATGGTTTACATAAAGCTTGTAGTACACTTCGTCAATGATTGTAATACAAGAAATGTCTCCCGTACTACGAAATGTTTTGTAGATTCATCTCAAGAGACTCCCTTGATTCGTCTCAAGAGACTCTCTCTCTAAATAAGAATGGTACATTCTTAGGTGTGAACTGGAAAAGAGGAGTTTCATATTGGGGTTTTGAATAAGGTGACCTTTTACATTTTTCATTTTCCTCACATACGAAAAAGAAATAAGAATGAGAGGTGTTAAGCTTTGATTTTTATCATCCCTGCATCAAGCTATTTTTCTGCAGGACTTCCTTTACAATACCATCCCCACTGCAAAGTTTAACCACCAAGTTTGAGATGGATTAATGTGGTTCTTTTGTGCCTAAGACACCAAAAGATTCAGCCCTACAAAGAAAGGCTAAATTAAATTAATTAATTTTTTTTTTTTTTGGCTTGAAACCTTTGTTGATAAGCATTTAGTTTAGTAATAAGAAAACACTATCTCTTGGTCAGACATCCTAAAGGTGCATGAATAAGAATAAGATAAAAAAGGTAAGATAATGATAATTCAGATTTTTTCATATTTTTAGATCCTTATCCTAGAGTCTCTCTTTTCACATTTCAGAACAACCAAATCCTTCTCCCATGCCCTTCCCTCCGTAGACTTTGGCCAGTTTTTTCACAAATATACTTTTACTTGAGATGAGTTAAAATCTATAGTTTTTCAGTTTGATTGTTTGCAAAGTTGGTTCTTTGGTCTATTAAATGTAGTGAAAGGATCTTCCGTTTAGGTTGTAAATGGAATCCTTTCAAAAGATTATGTCTTCTATTTCTTTTCCGTTCGTGATATAATGGTATCTTTGGGTCTTTTACAAGACAACACCATACATGAAAAATATTTCTGTTCGGTATCCTTTTCGACAAGGGTTGGAGAAATTTATATATGTTTCTTTTTCTTTTTTTGGCTCCCATCTCTTATTTTGTTCTATTAAATCTAGTGAAAGGAGCTTTCATTTAAAGGGTCTTGAGGCTTATAAATGAGACAAGGTTGTTGACAAACGTCTAGTTCAATGGTAAATAAGCATTGTTGGTTCTAAGTTCAACACCTCGAAGGTGTGTGAACTAAAAGAAAAAACAAAAGTGAGGCAAGACTTGAAAATGGAATCCTTTCAAAAGATTGTTTTTAGTTTCTTTTCTTTTTGTGATGTAAATGTACTTTTAGTTCTACAATATAACATCATACACGAGAGTGGAAAATATTTCTGTCTTGTGAATCCTCTTGGACAAGGGTTGGAGAAATTTATATACGTTCCTTCTTTTTTATGTTTCATGTCTCCCGTCTCTTATTTTCGACCAAACAAGGCATGCCCTTCTTTCGGACCTGTGGTCGGTTGGTTACCTTTTCTTTCTTTTTAAGAATTTTTTTCGCCGTTTTATATTTTTTGTGATAGTGTAAATTACAGAGGTGAGAAATGGCCAGCTCAATGGACAAAGAGGGTGCAAGAGAGGAAGTTGCATTTGTTGAACTCCCTGCACCTCTTGGTGGAAAGATCCTCTTCTTTCTCGACGCTACTTTACTTTTTGTTTCCATGCTTGCTTCAAGTCATGTTTAAAGATAACATTGCAGTTGATGAATTTTTTTGTTACTTGATTGGGTAAATGAGAAATGATGAGCTCACCGCAGCTGGAGGGTTCTCGTCGAACTCCTTAGCACCTCCTAGTCAGTTGAAGAAGGTCATTATCTTTTTCCAAGCCTTATTTTGCTCTACTTTACTTTTTGTGAGTCTCGGAGGTCTTCCTTTCTTGCTTCCATTAATGTTTGGATGAGGAAAGATAATATTGCTTTTGGTGAATTTTTTTGTTATTTCTTGTGTGTTAATTGCGATAGGTAAGAAATGAGTTTCTTTTATTTTTGTGGTATAACGGTATTGTTGGTCTTCTTCAAGATAATATACACAAGAGTGGAAAATATTTCTTCTTGGTGAATCCTCTTGGACAAAGGTTGGAGAAATTTATATACGTTCCTTTTGTTTTATGGCTCCCATCTCTTGTTTTTGACCAAACGAAGCATGCCCCTGTTTTTTTTCTTTTTCACCAGTGATCGATTGGTTGCCTTTTCTTTCCTTTTAAGAACTTTTTCGTTGTTTTATATTTTTAGAAATGGTGTAAATTGGGTAGGTGAGAAATGGCCAGCTCAATGGACAAAGAAGGTGCAAGAGCGGAAGTTGTTTATGTTGAACTTCCTACACCTCCTTGCAGGGAGGTCCTTCTCTTTCTTCATGCTACTTTATTTTTTTTGGTTTTAATGTAAGTTGCATCAAAAAAGTGTAATCTACAAAAGCATAGGGGCATATCCCAGTACTAAAACAATTTTCAAAAATACACTAAGAGAAAGAAAAAATAGATGTTGAATGCCTCCAGATCTCACTAAAAAATAAATTACCTTATGATGGTTTAATATTGTGAAGCAGAGAAACTCTTCCTCATACAATTTTCTTTACTTTAGCCAACAAGATTGGAATGTCAACTTTTGTATTCTGAAATCTTCTTCTATTCATTTCTATCCATATGTAATAAATATAAGCTAAAAAAGATATTTTAAGAAGTTTTGCACCCAAATCTTTATCTTTAGACACTTTGATCATCTATTTTAATTATTTATTTCATCCTCCAATGTAACGTCGAATTCCATTTAAAAAAAAAAAGATGACTCATGTTTTCTACTTGAAACTAACAAAAGGCACAATATTGGTTAACTGTAGGAAGCCATTATAGTATTATCTCTGCTATAGAAAGTCGATCATGACAAACTAGCCATCCAATGAAGTGATATTGCAAAACCAAGAAACAAGATTAGAAACAAGATTTCAAAAACAAGAAGCTTTGGTTAGCAATTTGGAAGTATAGATGGGTCAGTTGGTCAACATGATCTCAAAGAAACAAGAAGATCCTTTGCCTAGCAATATGGAGAAAAGCCTTAAAGATACCGTAAAGGCAATAACTTTAACAAGTGACAAGCAAGTTAGAGAATATGGTGTTGACAAAGAGATTTTTAAAGATAAGGATAAGGATGTTAGCATACAACCCGAAGAGACACCCAGGAGCAAACTCGTTCTAGAAAATCCTAAGTCCAATATGCCTCTAGCTCCATCTCCCGAGAGACACTAGCAACATAAAATAGATAAGTAGTTTTTAAAATTCCTTTTGTAGATGATCTAGCTCAAATGTCTAGTAATGAAGAATTTTTGAAAGAGGTATTGAAGAACAAAAGGAAGTTGGAAGTGTACGAGATAATGAAGTTAATTGAAGAGTGCTTAACCACCCTACAACACAAGTTGTCTCCTAAATGGTTGCAGTTTCATCCTCCTTGAGTAACAACATCTAAGATAGTTTGGCTGACAGTTATAAAGCAAGCGCTACTTGGGAGGCAACACAAGCATTTTTATTATGTCTCTTAATTGGTTCAGTAATTAATTTTAAAGAAAATAAAAAATAAAAATAGTCTTAGAATATTTTCTTTATCTGCACTATCTTCATTATTTTCTTTGTTTTATCCAAATTAAGTTTCTTTTTTGGAGGATTACTTTCTTGGAGTTTCATAATCAAGGGCATCCATGGACATATTTTGCAACAATGGTAGTTTTCTTATGCCATTTTCTCTATTTTAAGGACAATTTTTTATTCAAGTTTAGAGGTGGGAAAATAAATTTTGTATTTTGTGCTAAATCTGAATGGAAAGTTTTTCTTATATCATGATTGCATCCCTTGTTATAAATTCTCGGCAATTCTTAGGGAGGTGTAAATTTTGTTTAAAATTGCCATTGTGATGTGAGTTAAGTGTAACTCTGATTATGTTGATCCACCTATTGATCATTAAAGTCCCTAATTTTTAAATTATGTGTATCTTTAGAGAACATTTATGTGAAGTTTGTAATTTTCTTGGATCTTACCTAGATCTTAGAATTTGTTTGATTTTTTCTTTAGATGCAATCTTAGACTGCATCTAACTAAGAGAATGATTTTGCCCATCTTTGGATCAATTGAGCCTTTTAAGACAACCCTATTTATTTATCACTATTCACCTAACTAAGCCTTGAACAAATTATCTTATCATCCCACACCTATGAACATATTGATTTTAAAGATACAGGTTTATTTAAGTTGAGAGGAAGAATGAAGCATGCAAAGAAATTGAAAGTAATGATTGTGTGTGACATAGTATTTCATTTCTGCAATGGAAAAAAAAAAAGAAAAAAAAAGGAGGAAGTACAACATTTGCCCAAAAATGGAGTCTTTTTATCATTTTTTGTCAAATTCAAGCCACTCAACGTTTTGAAATAGGCTATCAAGCATAGTAATTGGACATCATTAGCAAGGTAAGATTATGGTGGCTACATTTCTAGTACTTTTACTTGCTTTATTGATGCAAGTATGATTATGGCTTTTGCAAGTGTTAGAATCCAAATGAAATAAAGCATTTTTGGATAAAAAAGAATGAGAGAAATGGTGGTAGAAAGATTACTTGTAAGGACCAAAAAGGTAGAAAGTGACAAAAGCTTAATTAGATCCTAGAAGGCAATGTGTTCATGGGTGAATTGAGCCTAAATTACTTTCATCTTACCCTTAGCCTAACCTGTCATTACAAGCTAATGAAAGTTCTATTGATTCTTAGTTAGATTATTAGCTTATATTAGTAGAGAGAGAAATGAAAAGCAAACCTATGAGATTTGGTCGAGTTTTTAGAAGTTGTATACCAATGTGGATTTATTTGGAATGCATATAGTTGAAAAGATGAGAACTCACAATCACGCACGTGATTAACATAATTAAAAATTTATCTTTTTATGAAATAATTGCAGTGTTTGAATGAAAGTTATGTTTTTCTTTGAATTGTTAAATTGAGCAATTATGGGAGAATCACATGGAAGAGCTTGTGACAAAAACATATGTTGTTTATTGCTTTTGCTTAAGGATTAGCAAAATGTTAAGTTTGAAGTTTTGATAACTTTATTTTTATAGTGTTATTTTACTTATTTAGGTAATAAATAACTTCAATGCTTGTGAGAAAATATTTGAATTCCTCTTTATTTAGTTAACTTAGTTTTGTTTATGTAACATAAGAAGGCATGGAGAAAAAGAATGAGCATAGAGAACCTAATACTTATTTTAGCAAAATATAGTCAGAATATCAATATTCAGAGAGTCAAGATAGGCTTGGGCTTTGAATGATTGTTATTAGATTTTTTATTATTGTTAAGTTATCTAGATAATTAGAAAACCTAATCATGTTAGGAGTTCAAAGCCCAATTAATATAGGAGTTCAAAACCTAATTATTTTGGGCATCCAAAACCCATTTCTATTGGGATAAGAGATAAGTCTAAACTCTAAACCCCATTTAAGAGGAGAAAAAAAAAAGAGGCAAAAGAAAGGATGAGGAAGTTTAGCATAACTTAAAAGAAATGCTAGAAATTTAAGGTTTTCATGAAAAAAAAGGATGACAAATTTCTTGTTCTTTGGTTCAAGATGCTTTGTTTAATTCCTATTATTGTTCTTCCTTATTATTTCATTATAATTTAGATTACTTTGTTAGAGTTACGATATAACTTAATTATAATGATATGAATTTTATAATTATTATTAGCTAGAATTAGGAGAGTAGTCCGCGGAAGAGCATTTTTATTTACGAAAATTAAACTCTTTCAAACAAATGTTTTGTTGTGTCATAGTTGAAAAATTTCAAATTCTATTTTCTTCTAGATGAATTGTAATGCTGTGGTATGCCCCTAAGCTTATGTACTTCTTTATTCTTCGATGAATAAACTCACATATTCATAAAATAAAATAAAAATTATGATTATTATATTTTGTAAGATATTTTATTTAAGTGAAGTTACATATTACTATGTAATGCTTTTAAGTGATTAGCTACTACTTAAATGATTTAATTTATATGTTTAAGACTGATGGAAGATAATACGCAATTGTTTCATGTAATATGTAACCATAAATTAATATGGACAGACATATACTATATAGTTTATGTGGCTTTCAGTGTAAGTTGAGAATATTCATAGATCCTAAAAGCACTTAGTTTGTTTCAATTGCATATAGAGATATAGTGAATTAATGAGTTAAGTTTGTTTGTTATAACTAAACATAGGATAGTAAATAAATTAGGAAATTCAATCATCACACAGATATTATCAATCTTGCAAGTATAAATAATTAACATTAGTACCTAATAGTTATGTTAAAACTAGATGTTCTAACATGTTTCATCTATTAAGTTATCTTAGATTTAGTTAGTTAGTTAGTCTTTTCTATATCATTTTGTGTTGCTAGATAAGTTTTAGGAGTTACTTACCTTTAGTAATTAGTTAGTTTCATAATTACCAATTTTTATGGGACAATATTTTTCTTATCATTATATTACTTGTTCAACATGTTTACTTGTATGTAGGATTTCACCTAATATCTCTTTAGTACACATGGCACTTGGCTTTAGTAAAACGAGCTTTTTCGCTTATCTAAGTAAAATGCCAAGGATTCCAACTCAAATCAATAGCCAGTTATGTTGTTTATCTGAGCTAGACCACGTCATGATCTTATACGTATTGGGTTCATCATATAGAAATTTTGAGATTCCATTTAGCATGCTGATGATGTCATAGTTCAGGCATCGTGATAAGAAGAAACGCCAAGAGATAAAGCCACTTCGAATTCCGACCAAGAACAGAAATTGTTCTAGATTTGGATATTGAATCAAGAGCATAGCTTCGTCACTTTCCTCCATTACACCTTGCTGATCTTAGACGTTAGGTAACAAAAAAACCAAATTTTCTCTTGTTCCTGGGACACTGCCGAATTGAGGGATTATGAGAAGGACAAGGAACATAAAAGAAAGAAAGCATTGAAGGTTGCGTTAGATTGGATATCGAATCAAGAGGATTAGCTTTAGATATTCTTAATTGTTGCTCAAGAAATTGATGTGAACAAATTTATTATGTACAAAAGTGTTAAGTAAAATTTTATATAACAATCATCAATACAACATGGTTAGGGACATATACTCCTATGATAGGACTATACACTACATTACATTCTATTCAAAATGTTGTCCTCAAGACCTTAAATATATTGAATAAACTGGATTTTAGCTGTCTTGGAGATGTTCTTACATAGCAAAATCTGTCTCTTATCAACCTTTTAATGGCCTAAATAGTTAGATTTTCAAAGCTAACATTGTTTCTAAAAATATTATTTTTCCTTTCATTCAAGATAATGTAAACAAAGTTGCATACACAAACTTAAGAATAAATTTCTTAAAGATCTTCCCTTTCGCATGTAAAAAAGCTAACTGATTATTGAATGTCATGATAGGTTCATTGGTATTATAGTAAATGCAATATTGAATTTTACATGTATTGCAGTTGAGAATAAACATTATGGAAAAAGGTGATCCTGAGGTTTAGTAGATGTATTACATGAACAACTTTCCTTATATTTAGAATTTTTAAGGAAGTAAAGTCCATCTCTCCTAACTAGGTACTTTTGGATTACTAACTATTCTATCATTGAATCTTGAGAGATAACATACTTAACCTTATAGTTTCATATCAACTAGCTTTAGGGTCTTTAGGTATGAGAGCTTTCCATGCTGAGTTAATCGAAAACTTTCCATCTACAATTGTAGTTCATATAAGCTTATCTTCTCATCATTAGAAGTTAAAATAGAGTTGATGTTATCTATAAGTATTGGTCATGAGCACCTCTTGTTGTTAGGCAGGACCCTTAATTGTTTACTGCCATTAAAATCTTAACTTCTCTTGGGATCCTAAAAGTAAAGATGATCTACTCTCCGATTCTACAACCAACAAGTTTTGTAGGTGCCATTCCATGATTTTGTTCACCAAAGGCATCTATTTTTAATAAGATAGATAATATTCTAGGCAATATTATTAGAATATGTACATCCTGTAATTTGTGGCTTCGTTTGCTCATGAACCACATTTGTTTGAGGACTAAAGTCATATATCACTCACGCTGATGGCGGATTGGCAAGAATTTTAGTTCAAATATTTTCTATCTTATAATATCCAGAGAGCCCAATTGACTGGGCATAGTTTTCTTCTTGCCTCCCACCGTCTAATGTTTTGACCGTGCTTTTCGCAAAGTAGTTCTTTACGTACTGTCCAACTAAAGCCGCTTAAATTATGTGTATTGTTTGCATAATTTATTTGGTCTACTCTTTTTGATAAAGTTTATTTTAATCCGATACGTCATTGACAGCCAAGAAGGTTATGTCATTTCCTATTCACATTTTTGGGATTGCTCGACTTGCAAGTGGATTCTAAATTTTCTTTAATGCTTACAAGTAGTTTTCAGACATTAACTTGTTTTAATGATTAAGTTGATCTTAAAATTTAACAATAATATTATAAATTAATTTTTTTAAACGTCAGTCAAAACAAAAGGTAACACTCCATGTGATTGTTTGTATAATTTATTCCGTTTACTCTTGTCAACATTGTTTATCCTAATCCTATGCGTCAATGACAGCAAAGAAGATGATGTCATTTCATATTCTACATTTTCGAGATTTGCTCCTTCCCCATGTGGGTTATAGACCCTCTTTAATGCTTACAACTAGCTTTAACACATGAACTGGTTTGATGATTATGTTAATTTTAAAGTATCACTAGTTCTTTAAATATCATGCTTAAGGTTGTGTTAAATTAAGCAAGGGGTCATTTTATTTTAGGCAACAATGCAATTTATGGGTCCAAACAAGGTCGAATACTCCATGTGGTTGTTTGCACATTTTAAAGGTTGTTTATCGTAATGTCATATGTCCATTGACAGCCACGAACGGGCTGGAAGTTAATCTTCTCTTTGGTTTGATAGTTCAGGTATTCCTAAAATATCATTCCTCTTACGCTCAACTTGTAACGTCATCTCGACATGGTCCCTCCAAACACGGCCGAAGCTCCTGCAAAGCTGCGAATTAAAAACTCCATTTACCTTGACTGCTTAATATGCAACGGGTAGAATCCAAGAAGTGAGTGTCCTTATTACGAATAGTATTTTATTAGCGTGCACTAACAAGAACTCGGTGGTATTTTTCTTCCTTTACTTCCATCTACGACTCTTAAGCTTGGTATATCTATCATGATGCTCTATTAAGCTTCTACTTCATAAGTTTTGGGCCAGAAGTGAATGAAATACCAATGGTGATGAGGAATTTATCTGGCTGTTTGATTCTTTAGGTTTGTGGAAGAAAACTTACATAATGCATTTATTTAAAGAAAGAGGATAATGCATTTACCTAAAGTACTTCCTCTTTGTTCTTTTCTTTCTTTTATTTTTAATTTGCAAGCATCTACTAAAATAATTTATCCCAAGAAGTTCGTGTATGTCGGTAATTGAATTTACATCCTGATCTAAGCATGAAGAATCTTTAGGTGCGATGTTGGCTTCGAAAGCAGGTCATTTTATTTTAACCCTAAACGCATCTTTCTTAAGTGGAAACAAGATCGACCACCCATGTGATTGTTTGGATACTTTTGATGTTATTGATACGTCCCATGAGAGCCACGAGGGGCTGGAATTCAATATTCCCTGAGATATTAATCCCAGGACTTTGCTTGACTTTCAAGTGCATTCTAGAGTCTTTTAAACTCTTAACAACCACCTTTCAAAAACCACCTCCTTTGGAAATTAAGTCAGTTTAAAATATCAGTCTTGCATGCATTTGTCGGTAGTATTAGAAAACTAAAAGTTCGTTGACCTTGACTTTCCCAACTTCAAACCCGAAGATTCCAAAAAGTTTGTGTTCTCATGGTCAGTATTATTTCATTAGCTAGCAATAATAAGATCTCGATGCTTCCCTTCTTCCTTTAGCCTCGTGGAAGAAAACTTAATTGCCAAGAGTTACATAATGGCTCTATTTATAAGTACTCTTTTTAACTCTTTAATTTGCAAGCATTTACATATATAAGTCACCTCAAGGAATTCCTGTATCAATCTTCCTAAAAATTTGAAATGATATTTTTTTTTATTGGAGTGCAAAGAAACTTTAGGTGGGATGTTGTGTTTAAAAGCGCATATAAAACATTGTCATCACAAATTCGCATTATTTTGAACCAATGAAGCACTTAATATATATTTCCACGTTAATTTGGTATCAACATGATTGTCTTCAATTAGATCTTTTTTAATGTGAAAATGTAAGGATACATTAATAAAAAGTAGTGTATAAAAATATAGGAGCATATCCCAAAATTACAAGAATTACAAAAATATAGAGGTTGGAAGTTTTCAAATCTCATTCAAAATGATATTTTCTTGTGAAGATTTTATATTTTGAAATAAAGAAACTCTCCCTCATACAATTTTCTTTACTTTAGCCAACATTATTGGAATGTCAATTGTTTTGCTTTGAAATCGTCTTTTATTGTGTTTTGCCCATATATAATAAATCCAAGTTAAAAAAGATAATTTAAGAAGTTTGGCAGTTAAATCCTTTCCTTTACTTACTTTAATCATCCTTTGCAATTTTTCATTCCATCCTTCAATATCACATCTAATTCCATTCTGAACTAGGATAATTTTTCAAACCATCATTGTTCATAGACATTTAAAAAAAGGTGATTCTTACTTTTAACACGAGACTGACAAAAATCATAATATAAGTTAACTGAAGAGAGCCATTGTACCATTCCTTTTGCTATAGAAAGTCAATCTTAACACACTAGCCATCGAATGAAATTATGTTTACTAATGTCACCCATCCAAATAAGATTATACCAATCCAATTAGATTTAGATTTTTCTTTAAAAGAAATAAAGAAAAGAAGAAATGCATAAAAAGAAGAATGTAATGAAGTACTATTATCCTGCTAATTAAAAAGAGCTAAGTGGTATATTTGAGGAATCAGCCAAAAGGTTTAAAAAAAAAATTAATATTCTCTCCGCTTAATCATTTCCATTTACAAGATCTCATATTTTGCTCTTTTTTTTTCCCTTTAATAAATAGTGTAACCCTGACATATTTTATTAATAAAAGCTAGGTTAAAAAACCATAACTTGTTAGGATTAAAGGCAAGGTATAAGCCCAACCCAAACTAATATTACATGCCCTCAACAAGGAGAAGAAAA